>JAJSRW010000789.1:0-46212 GCA_022414725.1 Microglena sp. YARC | reverse complement strand
TAACACCGCATATCCAGGGGTAGCAAAAACAGGGCTTAAGAGGACTTTCCTAACACCGCATTCAGGGTAGCAAACAGGCTTTAAGAGATACTTTCCTAACCCCGCATTCCAGGGGTAGCAACAGGCTTAAGAGACTTTCCTACAACCGCCCATTCCAGGGGTAGCAAAACGGCTATAGAGACTTTCCTAACACCGCATTTCAGGTGGGTAGCAAAACAGGCTTAAGAGACTTTCCTAACACCCATTCCAGTGGTAGCAAAACAGGCTTAGAGACTTCCTAACACCGCATTCCAGGGGGTAGCAAAACAGTTCTTAAGAGACTCTCCTAACACCGCATTCCCAGGGGTAGCAAAACCAGGCTTAAGAGGACTTTCCCTAACACCGCATTCCAGGGGTAGCAAAACAGGGCTTAAAGACTTTCCTAACACCGCATTCCAGGCGGTAGCAAACATGCTTAAGAGACTTTCCATAAACACCGCATTTCCAGTGTTAAGCAAAACAGGCTTAAGGAGACTTTCCTAACAACCGCATTCCAGTGGTAGCAAAACAGGCTAAGAGACTTCCTAACACCGCCATTCCAGGGGTAGCAAAAGGCTTAGAAGACTTTCCCTAACACCGCATCTCCAAAGTGGTAAGTCGCGAAACAGGCTTAAGAGACTTTCCTTAACACCGCATTTCCAGGGTGCAAAACAGCTTAAGGATCTTCTAACACCGCCATTCCGGGGTAGCAAAAAGGCTTAAGAGACTTTCCTTAACACCGCATTTCAGGTTGGTAGCAAAAACAGGGCTTAAGAGACCTTTCCTAACACCGCATTCCAGGTAGCAAAATAGGCTTAAGAGACTTTCCTAACACCGCATTCCAGTGGTAGCCAAAACAGGTTAAGAGACTTTCCTAAAACGGCATTCAGGGGTTAGCAAACAGGCTTAGAGACTTTTCCTAACACCGCATTCCGGGTGCAAAACAGGCTTAAGAGACTTTTCTAACACCGCATTCAAGGGGTAGCAAACAGCTTAAGACTTTCCTACACCGCATTCAGGGGGTAGCAAACAGGGCTTAAGAGAACTTTCCTAACACCGCATTCCAGGGTAGCAAAAAGGCTTAAGAGACTTTCCTAACACCGCTGATCCCAGGCGGTTAGGCAAAACAGGCTTTTAAGGAGACATTCCCTAACACCGCACGTCAGGGTAGCAAAACAGGCTTTAAGAGACTCATAACACCGCATTCCCAGGACGTAGCAAAAACAGGCTTAAGAGACTTATCTAACACCGCATTCCAGGGGTTAGCAAAACAGGCTTAAGAGGACTTGCCTACACCGATTCCAGGGGTAGCAAAACAGGCTTAGAGACTTTCTAACACCGCATGTCCAAGGGTAGCAAAAACAGGCTTCAAGAGACTTTTCTAACACCGCATTTCCAGGGGTAGCAAACAGGCTTAAGAGATCTTTCCTAACACCGCATTCCAGGGGTAGCAAAACAGGCTTAAAAGGAGATTTCCTACACACGCATTCCAGGTGGTTAGCACAAACCGGCTAAGAGACCTTTCCTAACACCGATTCCAGGGAGGTAGCAAAACAGCTTAAGGACTTCCTAACACCGCATTCCAGGCGGTAGCAAAAACAGGCTTAAGAGACTTTTCCTAACACCGCATTCCAGGGGTAGCAAAACAGGCTTAACGAGACGCTTCCTAACACCGCATTCCCAGGGGTAGCAAAACAGGCTTTAAGGAGACTTCCTAACACCGCATCTCCAGGTGGTAGCAAAACAGGCTTAAGAGACTTTCTAACACCGCATTCCAGGGAAGCAAAAACAGGCTTAAGAGGACTTTCCCTAAACCCGCATTCCAGGGGTAGCAAAACAGGCTTAAGAGACTTCCTAACACGCATATCCAGGGGTAGCCAAAACAGGCTTAAGGACTTCCTAACACCGCATTCCAGGAGGTAGCAAAACAGGCTTAAGAGGACTTTCCCCTAAACACCGCACTTCCAGGATGTAGCCAAACAGGCTTAAGAGACTTTGCCTAACACCGCATTCCGGGTAGCAAACAGGCTTAAGTAGACTTTCCCTAACACGCATTCCAGGCGGTAGCAAAACAGGCTTAACGAGACTTCCTAACACCGCATCTCCAGGGGTAGCAAAAAAGGCTTAAGAGACTTTTCCTAACACCGCATTACCAGGCGTAGGCAAAAACAGGCTTAAGAGACTTTCCTTAACACCGCATTCCAGGACGGTAGCAAAACAGCTTAGAGGACTTCCTAACCACCGCATATCCAGGTGTAGCAAAACGGACTTTAAGAGCACTTTTTCTAACACCGCACTTCCCAGGGGTAGCAAACAGGCTTAGAGACTTTCCTAACACCGCATTCCAGGGTAGCAAAAAACAGGCTTAAGAGACTTTCCAACACCGCATTCCAGGGGAGCAAACAGCTTAAGAGACTTTCCTAAACACCGCATTCCAGGGTAGACGGTAGCAAACCCGGCTTAAGAGACTTTTCCTAACACCGCATTCCAGGAGTGGGATAGCAAAACAGGCTTAAGAGACTTTTCCTAACACCGCATTCCAGGGGTCGCCAAACAGCTTAGAGGACTTGTCCTTAACACGCATTCCAGGGTACAAAACGCAGGCTTAATGCGACTTTTCGTAAACACCGCCCACTTCCTAGGGTAGCAAAAACAGGCTTAAGAGACTTTTCCTAACACCGCATTCCAGTGGGTTAGCAAAACAGGCTTAAGAGACTTTCCTAACACCGCAGTCCTCAACGGGTCTCAGTCCTGCCATTCCAGGGGAGCAAAACAGACTTAAGAGACTTTCCTAAACCGCATTCCTACCGAGGGGCGTAGCTAAACAGGCTTTTAAAGAGACTCTTCTAACACCCGCATTTCCTAGGGGTAAGACAAAAAACAGGCCTTAAGAGACTTTCCTAACACCGCATTCAGGGGTTAGCAAACACAGGACTTAAGAGACTTTCGCTAACACCGCATATCCCAGGCGGTAGCAAAACAGGCTTAGGACTTCTCCTTAACAACCACAGCCTCCTCCAGGAGGTAGCAAACAGGCTTAGAGACTTTCTAACACCGCATTCCAGGGGGTTAGCAAAACAGGTCCTTATAGGCTTTCCTAACACCGATTCGCGGATGGTAGCAAAACAGGCTTAAAGACTTGCCTACACCGCAATTCCAGGGGTAGCAAACCAGGCTTAGACTTCCTAACACCGCATTTCCAGGGGTAGGCAAAAACAGGCTTAATTAGACTTTTCCTAAAAACCGCATATCCGGGTACGCAAAACCAGGCCTTTTAAGAAACTTTCCTAACCCGCATTCCAGGGAGTAGCAAAACAGGCTTAGAGCTTTCCTAACACCCGCATTCAGGTCCGGGTAGCAAACGGCTTTTAAGAACTTTCCTAACACCGCCATTCCAGGGGGTAGGCAAAACAGGCTAAGAGGACTTTCCTAACACCGCATTCCAGAGGGTAGCAAACAGCTTAAAGACTTTCCTAACACCGCATTCAAGGGGTTTAGCAAAACAGGCTTAGAGACCTTCTTAACCACGCATTCAGGGGTAGGCAAAAACAGGCCTTTGAAAGACTTTCCTACACCCGCATTTCCTAAGGATGGTTAGCAAAACAGGCTTAAGAGACCTTTCCTAACAACCGCATTTCCAGGGGTAGCAAAACAGAGCTTAAGAGACTTTCCTACACCGCATTCCAGGTTAGCAAAACAGGCTTAAGCAGACTTTGCCTAACACCGCATCCAGGGGGTAGCAAACACAGGCTGAGAGACTTGGTCCTAACACCGCATCCAGGGGTAAGCAGAAACATGGGCTTAAGAGGTACTTTCCTCCAAACACGCCATTCCAGGGGTTAGGCAAAACAGGCATTCTAAGAGATAAACACCGCATATCCAGGGTAGCAAAACAGGCTTAAGAGACTTTCCTACAGCAAAATTCCATAGCAAAACAGGCTTAAGGAAGACTTTCCTAACAGCCATTCCAGGGGTAGCAAAAACAGGCTTAAGAGGGACTTTCCTAAACCCACCCATCCCAGGGGTACAGCAAAAACAGGCTTAAGAGACTTTCCTAACACGCATTCCAGGGGTAGCACACAAAACAGGCTTAAGTAGTACTTTCCTCCCCCAACACCCGGGGCATTCCAGGAGGTAGCAAACCACGGCTTAAAGAAGACTTTCCTAACACCGCATTCCAGGGGTAGCAAAAACAGGCTTGTCTCAGGACTTTCCTAACACCGTCCAGTGCAGCAAACAGGCTTAAGAGACTTTCCTACACCGCGCATTCCATGGGGGGTAGCAAAACCAGGCTTAAGAGACTTTCCTCCCCACCGCATTCCAACGGGGTAGCAAAACAGGCTTAAGAGACTTTCCTAACACCGCATTCCAGGGGTAGCAAAAACAGGCTTAAGAGACTTTCCTAAACACGCATTCCAGGGGTAGCAAAACACCGGCTTAAAGAGACTTTTCCTAACACACCGCCGCATTCCAGGGGTAGACCCAGGCTTCAACAGGCTTAGAGGCTTAAGAACTTTCTACCCCGCATTCCGGGGTAGCAAAACAGGCTTAAGAGACTTTCCTACACCGCATTCCAGGGTAGCAAACAGGCTTAAGAGACTTTCCTAACACTTCATACGCATTCCAGGGGTAGCAAAACACCGAGCTTAAGAGACTTTTTCCTACACCGCATTCCAGGCGGGTAGCAAAACAGGCTTAAGCAGACTTTCCTAACACCAATGCATTACGGTAGACGACACTTTCCTACCCCCGCCATTCCCAGGGGTAGCAAAAACAGGCTTAAGAGACTTTCCTAACGATCGCTCCACAGCAAGACAAAGACTTTCCTAACTCACCCGCATTCCAGGGGGGTAGCAAAACAGGCTTAAGAGACATTCTACCACCCATTCCACGGTAGACTAGGCTTAAAGAGACCACTTTCTTCCCGGGGTAGCGGACGCCTTCAGCGACTTTCTAACACGCATTCCAGGGGTACCAAAACAGGCTTTAAGAGCACACTTTCCTCCAGACCGCAATTCCCAGGGTAGGGGTAAAGAGACCAGATTTTCCGTCACTTGCATTCCCGGGGTAGCAAAAAGGCTTAAGAGACTTTCCTAACACCGCCGATTCGCCTTTCCAGGGTTACTACCCCTAAGCATTCCGGGGTAGCACAGGCTAGAGCCAACTTTCCTACAGCGCGCGCATTACAGGGGGGTAGCCCCACCCGGCTGTTAAGAGAGACTTTCTAACTCAAAAGACTCGCATACCAGGGGTAGCAAAACAGGCTTAGAGCTTTCCCTAACACCGGCATTCCAGGGGTAGCAACAGCTTAAGGAGACTTTCCTAACTACCGCATTCCATTCACAGGGGTAGCAAAACAGGCTTAAGAGACTTTCCTTAACAGCCGCATTCCGGGGGTAAGCAAAAACAAAAAAAGGCTTAAAGACCCTAAACACCGCATTCCAGGGTAGCAAAACAGGCTTAAGAGACCGCCCCCTACATTCCAGGGGTAGAAACAGGCCTTTAAGAAGACCTTTCTAACACCCACAGATTTCCAGGGTAGCAAAACAGGCTTAACGACTTTCCCTAAACACGCATTCCAGGGGTATGCAAAACAGGCTTAAGAGAACTTCCTAACACCGGCACCGCCTTTCCAGGGTACGCAAAACAGGTTAAGAGACTTTCCTAACACCAGGCATTCCAGGGGTAGCAAAAACAGGCTTTTAACACCGCAAGAGACTTTTAACACCACGCTTTAACACAAAATACACCCGCTTAAGAGACTTTCCAGGGTAGGCAAAACAGGCTAAGAGACTTTCCACCGCCATTCCATGCAAAACAGGTAGCAAAAACAGCTTGAAGAGACTTTCTTAACAACCCCGCATCCTAACAAGGGGTCCGCATTCCCAGGGGTACGCCAGGCTTAAGAAGACCTTTCCTAAACACCCATGTAGCAAAACAGGCTTAAGAGACTTTCTATACACCGCATTTTCAGGCTTAAGAGACTTTTCCTAACACCCGCATTCCAGGGGTTAGCAAAAAACAGGCACTTTCCTTAAGAGACTTTCCTAAACACCGCATTCCAGGGTAGCAAAACAGGCTTAAAGAGACTTTCCTAACACCCGCATTCCACTGGGTAGCAAAAACAGGCTTAAGAGCAGGCTTTCCTAACACCCTCACCGCATTCCACCGCATATCCGGGCTTAGCAAAACAGGCTTAAGAGACTTTCCTAACACCCCCGCATTCAAAGGGGTAGCAAAACAGGCTTAAGAGACTTTCCTAACACCGCATTCCAGGGGGCTTCACGAGCTTTCCTAAAACATCAGCAAGGCTTAAGAGAGACTTTCTCTTAAGATCAACACCGCATTCCAGGTCGGGGTAGCAAAACAGGCTTTAAGAGACTTTCCTACACGGCATTCCAGGCGGTAGCAAAACAGGCTTAAGAGACCTTCCTAACACCGCATTCCAGGGGTAGCAAAAACAGGCTTAAGAGACTTCTCCTAACTTTCCTAACACCGGCATTCCAGGGGTAGCAAAAAACAGGCTTAAGAGACTTTCCTAACACCGCATTTCCAGGGGTAGCAAAACAGGCTTAAGAGACTTTCCTAACACCGCATTTCCAGGGGCTTAAGCAAAACAGGCTTAAGAGACTTTTCCTAACACCGCATTCCAGGGGTAGCAAAACAGGCTTAAGAGACTTTCCTAACACCGCATTCCAGGTGGTAGCAAACAGGCTTAAGAGACTTTTCCTAACACCGCATTCCAGGGGTAGCAAAAACAGGTGGCTTAAGAGACTTTCCTAACACCGCATTCCAGGGGTAGCAAACAGGCTTAAGAGACTTTCCTACACCGATTCAGGTGTGGAGCAAACACAGGCTTAAGAGACTTTCCTAACAACCCGCATTTCCAGCGGGATAGCAAAACAGGCTTAGAGACTTTCCTAACACCGCATTTCCAGGGGTAGCAAAACAGGCTTAAGAGACTTTCCTAACACCGCATTCCAGGGGTAGCAAACAGGCTTAAGAGACTTTCCTAACACCGCATTCCAGGGGTAGCAAAAACAGGCTTAAGAGACTTTCCTAACACCCGCATCCAGGGGTAGCAAAACAGGCTTAAGAGACTTTCCTCGCATTCCAGGGGTAGCAAAACAGGCTTAAGAGACTTTCCTAACACCGCATTCACAGAGGGTAGCAAACAGGCTTAAGAGACTTTCCTAACACCGCATTCCAGGGGGTAGCAAAACAGGCTTAAGAGACTTTCCTAACACCGCATTCCAGGGGTAGCAAAACAGGCTTAAGAGACTTTCCTAACACCGCATTCCAGGGGTAGCAAAACAGGCTTAAGAGACTTTCCTAACACCCGCATTCCAGGGGTAGCAAAACAGGCTTAAGAGACTTTCCTAACACCGCATTCCAGGGGTAGCAAAACAGGCTTAAGAGACTTTCCTAACACCGCATTCCAGGGGGTAGCAAAACAGGCTTAAGAGACTTTCCTAACACCGGCCGGCATTCCAGGGGGGGTAGGGAGCAAAACCACAGGCTTAAGAGACTTTCCTACACGCTTAAGAGATGATCCAGGGGTAGCAAAACAGGCTTAAGAGATCCTTTCCTAACACCGCATTCCAGGGGTAGCAGAAAACAGGCTAAGAGACTTTCCTAACACCGCATTCCAGGGGTAGCAAAACAGGCTTAAGAGACTTTCCTAACACCGCATTCCAGGGGTAGCAAAACAGGCTTAAGAGACTTTCCTAGCAAAACAGGCTTAAGAGACTTTAACTAACACCGCATTCCAGGGGTAGCAAAACAGGCTTAAGAGACTTTCCTAACACCGCATTCCAGGGGTAGCAAAACAGGCTTAAGAGACTTTCCTAACACCGCATTCCAGGGGTAGCAAAAACAGGCATTTAAGAGACTTTCCTAACGCACCGCATTCCAGGGGTAGCAAAAACAGGCTTAAGAGACTTTCCTAACACCGCATTCCAGGGGTAGCAAAAACAGGCTTAAGAGACTTTCCTAACACCGCATTCCAGGGGTAGCAAAACAGGCTTAAGAGACTTTCCTAACACCGCATTCCAGGGGTAGCAAAACAGGCTTAAGAGACTTTCCTAACACCGCATTCCAGGGGTAGCAAAAACAGGCTTAAGAGACTTTCCTAACACCGCATTCCAGGGGTAAGCAAAACAGGCTTAAGAGACTTTCCTAACACCGCATTCCAGGGGTAGCAAAACAGGCTTAAGAGACTTTCCTAACACCATTCCAGGGGTAGCAAAACAGGAGAGACTTTCCTTTCCCAGGGGTAGCAAAACAGGCTTAAGAGACTTTCTAAACACCGCATTCCAGGGGTAGCAAAACAGGCTTAAGAGACTTTCCTAACACCGCATTCCAGGGGTAGCAAAACAGGCTTAAGAGACTTTCCTAACACCGCATTCCAGGGGTAGCAAAACAGGCTTAAGAGATTTCCTACACCGCATTCCAGGGGTAGCAAAACAGGCTTAAGAGACTTTCCTAACACCGCATTCCAGGGGTAGCAAAACAGGCTTAAGAGACTTTCCTAACACCGCATTCCAGGGGTAGCAAAACAGGCTTAAGAGACTTTCCTAACACCGCATCCAGGTGCAAAACAGGCTTAAGAGACTTTCCTAACCGCATTCCAGGGGTAGCAAAACAGGCTTAAGAGACTTTCCTAACACCGCATTCCAGGGGTAGCAAAACAGGCTTAAGAGACTTTCCTAACACCGCATTCCAGGGGTAGCAAAACAGGCTTAAGAGACTTTCCTAACACCGCATTCCAGGGGTAGCAAAACAGGCTTAAGAGACTTTCCTAACACCGCATTCAGGGGTAGCAAAACAGGCTTAAGAGACTTTCCTAACACCGCATTCCAGGGGTAGCAAAACAGGCTTAAGAGACTTTCCTAACACCGCATTCCAGGGGTAGCAAAAACAGGCTTAAGAGACTTTCCTAACACCGCATTCCAGGGGTAGCAAAACAGGCTTAAGAGACTTTCCTAACACCGCATTCCAGGGGTAGCAAAACAGGCTTAAGAGACTTTCCTAACACCGCATTCCAGGGGTAGCAAAACAGGCTTAAGAGACTTTTCCTAACACCGCATTCCAGGGGTAGCAAAACAGGCTTAAGAGACTTTCTAACACCGCATTCCAGGGGTAGCAAAACAGGCTTAAGAGACTTTCCTAACACCGCATTCCAGGGGTAGCAAACAGGCTTAAGAGACTTTCCTAACACGCTTTCCAGGTTAAGAAGACTTTCCTAACACCGCATTCCAGGGGTAGCAAAACAGGCTTAAGAGACTTTCCTAACACCGCATTCCAGGGGTAGCAAAACAGGCTTAAGAGACTTTCCTAACACCGCATTCCAGGGGGTAGCAAAAAACAGGCTTAAGAGACTTTCCTAACACCGCATTCCAGGGGTAGCAAAACAGGCTTAAGAGACTTTCCTAACACCGCATTCCAGGGGTAGCAAACAGGCTTAAGAGACTTTCCTAACACCGCATTCCAGGGGTAGCAAAACAGGCTTAAGAGACTTTCCTAACACCGCATTCCAGGGGTAGCAAAACAGGCTTAAGAGACTTTCTAACACCGCATTCCAGGGGTAGCAAAACAGGCTTAAGAGACTTTCCTAACACCGCATTCCAGGGGTAGCAAAACAGGCTTAAGAGACTTTCCTAACACCGCATTCCAGGGGTAGCAAAACAGGCTTAAGAGACTTTCCTAACACCGCATTCCAGGGGTAGCAAAACAGGCTTAAGAGACTTTCCTAACACCGCATTCCAGGGGTAGCAAAACAGGCTTAAGAGACTTTCCTAAACACCGCATTCCAGGGGTAGCAAAACAGGCTTAAGAGACTTTCCTAACACCGCATTCCAGGGGTAGCAAAACAGGCTTAAGAGACTTTCCTAACACCGCATTCCAGGGGTAGCAAAACAGGGCTTAAGAGACTTTCCTAACACCGCATTCCAGGGGTAGCAAAACAGGCTTAAGAGACTTTCCTAACACCGCATTCCAGGGGTAGCAAAACAGGCTTAAGAGACTTTCCTAACACCGCATTCCAGGGGTAGCAAAACAGGCTTAAGAGACTTTCCTAACACGCATTCCAGGGGTAGCAAAACAGGCTTAAGAGACGTTCTAACACCGCATTCCAGGGGGTAGCAAAACAGGCTTAAGAGACTTTCCTAACACCGCATTCCAGGGGTAAGCAAAACAGGCTTAAGAGACTTTCCTAACACCGCATTCCAGGGGGTAGCAAAACAGGCTTAAGAGACTTTCCTAACACCGCATTCCAGGGGTAGCAAAACAGCAAAAACAGGCTTAAGAGACTTTCCTAACACCGCATTCCAGGGGTAGCAAAACAGGCTTAAGAGACTTTCCTAACACCGCATTCCAGGGGTAGCAAAACAGGCTTAAGAGACTTTCCTAACACCGCATCCAGGGGTAGCAAAACAGGCTTAAGAGACTTTCCTAACACCGCATTCCAGGGGTAGCAAAACAGGCTTAAGAGACTTTCCTAACACCGCATTCCAGGGGTAGCAAAACAGGCTTAAGAGACTTTCCTAACACCGCATTCCAGGGGTAGCAAAACAGGCTTAAGAGACTTTCCTAACACCGCATTCCAGGGGTAGCAAAACAGGCTTAAGAGACTTTCCTAACACCGCATTCCAGGGGTAGCAAAACAGGCTTAAGAGACTTTCCTAACACCGCATTCCAGGGGTAGCAAAACAAGCTTAAGAGACTTTCCTAACACCGCATTCCAGGGGTAGCAAAACAGGCTTAAGAGACTTTCCTAACACCGCATCCTAGGGGTAGCAAAACAGGCTTAAGAGACTTTCCTAACACCGCATTCCGGGGGTAGCAAAACAGGCTAAAGAGACGTTCCGAACACCGCATTCCAGGGGTAGCAAAACCGGCTAAAGAGACGATCCAACACCGCATTCCAGGGGTAGCAAAACAGGCTAAAGAGACTTTCCTAACACCGCATTCCAGGGGTAGCAAAACAGGCTAAAGAGACGTTCCTAACACCGCATTCCAGGGGTAGCAAATCAGGCTAAAGAGACGTTCCGAACACCGCATTCCAGGGGTAGCAAAACCGGCTAAAGAGACGATCCAACACCGCATTCCAGGGGTAGCAAAACAGGCTAAAGAGACTTTCCTAACACCGCATTCCAGGGGTAGCAAAACAGGCTAAAGAGACGTTCCTAACACCGCATTCCAGGGGTAGCAAATCAGGCTAAAGAGACGTTCCGAACACCGCATTCCAGGGGTAGCAAAACAGGCTAAAGAAACGTTCCGAACACCGCATTCCAGGGGTAGCAAAACAGGCTAAAGAAACGTTCCGAACACCGCATTCCAGGGGTAGCAAAACAGGCTAAAGAGACGTTCCGAACACCGCATTCCAGGGGTAGCAAATCAGGCTAAAGAAACGTTCCGAACACAGCATTCCAGGGGTAGCAAAACAGGCTAAAGAAACGTTCAGAACACCGCATTCCAGGGACACCAAATCAGGCTAAAGAAACGTTCCGAACACAGCATTCCAGGGGTAGCAAAACAGGCTAAAGAAACGTTCAGAACACCGCATTCCAGGGGTACCAAATCAGGCTAAAGAAACGTTCCGAACACAGCATTTCAGGGGTAGCAAAACAGGCTAAAGAAACGTTCCGAACACAGAATTCCAGGGGTAGCAAAACAGGCTAAAGAAACGTTCCGGACACCGCATTCCAGGGGTTGCAAAACAGGCTAAAGAAACGTTCCGAACACCGCATTCCAGGGGTAGCAAAACAGGCTAAAGAAACGTTCCGAACACAGCGTTCCAGGGGTAGCAAAACAGGCTTAAGAGACTTTCCTAACACCGCATTCCAGGGGTAGCAAAACAGGCTAAAGAGACGTTCCTAACACCGCATTCCAGGGGTAGCAAAACAGGCTAAAGAGACGTTCCGAACACCGCATTCCAGGGGTTAGCAAAACCGGCTAAAGAGACGTTCCGAACACCGCATTCCAGGGGTAGCAAAACTGGCTAAAGAGACTTTCCTAACACCGCATTCCAGGGGTAGCAAAACAGGCTAAAGAGACTTTCCTAACACCACATTCCAGGGGTAGGAAAACAGGCTAAAGAAACGTTCCGAACACTGCATTCCAGGGGTAGCAAAACAGGCTAAAGAAACGTTCCTAACACCGCATTCCAGGGGTAGCAAAACAGGCTAAAGAAACGTTCCGAACACCACATTCCAGTGGTAGGAAAACAGGCTAAAGAAACATTCCTAACACCGCATTCCAGGGGTTGCAAAACAGGCTAAAGAAACGTTCCTAACACCGCATTCCATGGGTGGCAAAACAGGCTAAAGAATCGTTTCTAAAAACGCATTCCAGGGGTAGCAAAACAGGCTAAAGAAACGTTCCGAACACCGCATTCCAGGGGTAGCAAAACAGGCTAAAGAGACGTTCCAACACCGCATTCCAGGGGTAGCAAACAGGCTAAAGAGACTTTCCTAACACCGCATTCCAGGGGTAGCAAAACAGGCTAAAGAGACGTTCCTAACACCGCATTCAAGGGGTAGCAAATCAGGCTAAAGAAACGTTCCGAACACAGCATTCCAGGGGTAGCAAAACAGGCTAAAGAAACGTTCCGAACACCGCATTCCAGGGGTAGCAAAACAGGCTAAAGAGACGTTCCGAACACCGCATTCCAGGGGTAGCAAAACAGGCTAAAGAAACGTTCCGAACACAGCATTCCAGGGGTAGCAAAACAGGCTAAAGAAACGTTCCGAACACCGCATTCCAGGGGTAGCAAAACAGGCTAAAGAGACGTTCCTAACACCGCATTCCAGGGGTAGCAAATCAGGCTAAAGAAACGTTCCGAACACAGCATTCCAGGGGTAGCAAAACAGGCTAAAGAAACGTTCAGAACACCGCATTCCAGGGGTACCAAATCAGGCTAAAGAAACGTTCTGAACACAGCATTCCAGGGGTAGCAAAACAGGCTTAAGAGACTTTCCTAACACCGCATTCCAGGGGTAGCAAAACAGGCTTGAGAGACTTTCCTAACACCGCATTCCAGGGGTAGCAAAACAGGCTTAAGAGACTTTCCTAACACCGCATTCCAGGGGTAGCAAAACAGGCTTAAGAGACTTTCCTAACACCGCATTCCAGGGGTAGCAAAACAGGCTTAAGAGACTTTCCTAACACCGCATTCCAGGGGTAGCAAAACAGGCTTAAGAGACTTTCCTAACACCGTGTTCCAGGGGTAGCAAATCAGGCTAAAGAAACGTTCCGAACACCGCATTCCAGGGGTAGCAAATCGGGCTATAGAAACGTTCCGAACACCGCATTCCAGCGGTAGCAAATCAGGCTAAAGAAACGTTCCGAACACCGCATTCCAGGGGTTGCAAAACAGGCTAAAGAAACGTTCCGAACACCGCATTCCAGGGGTAGCAAAACAGGCTAAAGAAACGTTCCGAACACCGCATTCCAGGGGTAGCAAAACAGGGTAAAGAAACGTTCCGAACACAGCATTCCAGGGGTAGCAAAACATACAAGCAACGTTCCTAACACCGCATTCCAGCGGTCGCAAAACAGGCTAAAGAGACGTTCCGAACACCGCATTCCAGGGGTAGCAAATCAGGCTAAAGAAACGTTCCGAACACCGCATTTTAGGGGTAGCAAATCAGGATAAAGAAACGTTCCGAACACCGCATTCCAGGGGTAGCAAATCAGGTAAAGAAACGTTCCGAACACCGCATTCCAGGGGTAGCAAAACAGGGTAAAGAGACGTCCCTAACACCACATTCCAGGGGCAGAGAATCAGGGTAAAGAAACGATCCGAACACAGCATTCCAGGGGTAGCAAAACATGCAAGAAACGTTCCTAACACCGCATTCCAGGGGTAGCAAAACAGGCTAAAGAGACGTTCCTAACACCGCATTCCAGGGGTAGCAAATCAGGCTGAAGAAACGTTCCTAGCCCAGCATTCCAGGGGTAGCAAAACAGGCTAAAGGACGTTCCTAACACCGCATTCCAGGGGTAGCAAAACAGGCGAAAGAGACGTCCTTAACACCACATTCCAGGGGTAGCAAAACAGGGTAAAGAAACGTTCCGGACACAGCATTCAAGGGGTAGCAAAACATGCAAGAAACGTTCCTAACACCACATTCCAGGGGTAGCAAAACAGGCTAAAGAAACGTTACTAACACCGCATTCCAGGGGTGGCACAACAGGCTAAAGAAACATTTCTAACACTGCATTCCAGGGGTAGGAAAACAGGCTAAAGAAACGTTCCTAACACCACATTCCAGGGGTAGGAAAACAGGCTAAAGAAACGTTCCGAACACTGCATTTCAGGGGTAGCAAAACAGGCTAAAGAAACGTTCCGAACACAGAATTCCAGGGGTAGCAAAACAGGCTAAAGAAACGTTCCGGACACCGCATTCCAGGGGTAGGAAAACAGGCTAAAGAAACGTTCCTAACACCACATTCCAGGGGTAGGAAAACAGGCTAAAGAAACGTTCCGAACACCGCATTCCAGGGGTAGCAAAACAGGCTAAAGAAACATTCCTAACACCGCATTCCAGGGGTAGCAAAACAGGCTAAAGAAACGTTCCGAACACAGAATTCCAGGGGTAGCAAAACAGGCTAAAGAAACGTTCCTAACACCGCATTCCAGGGGTAGCAAAACAGGCTAAAGAAACGTTCCTAACACCACATTCCAGGGGTGGGAAAACAGGCTAAAGAAACGTTCCAACACCGCATTCCAGGGGTAGCAAAACAGGCCAAAGAAACGTTCCTAACACCGCATTCCAGGGGTAGCAAAACAGGCTAAAGAAACGTTCCGAACACCGCATTCCAGGGGTAGCAAAACAGGCTAAAGAAACGTTCCTAACACCGCATTCCAGGGTTAGCAAAACAGGCTAAAGAAACGTTCCGAACACAGCATTCCAGGGGTAGGAAAACAGGCTAAAGAAACATTCCTAACACCGCATTCCAGGGGTAGCAAAACAGGCTAAAGAAACGTTCCTAACACCGCATTCCAGGGGTGGCACAACAGGCTAAAGAAACGTTTCTAACACCGCATTCCAGGGGTAGCAAAACAGGCTTAAGAGACTTTCCTAACACCACATTCCAGGGGTAGCAAAACAGGCTAAAGAAACGTTCCGAACACTGCATTCCAGGGGTAGCAAAACAGGCTAAAGAAACGTTCCTAACACCGCATTCCAGGGGTAGCAAAACAGGCTAAAGAAACGTTCCGAACACCACATTCCAGTGGTAGGAAAACAGGCTAAAGAAACATTCCTAACACCGCATTCCAGGGGTTGCAAAACAGGCTAAAGAAACGTTCCTAACACCGCATTCCATGGGTGGCAAAACAGGCTAAAGAATCGTTTCTAAAAACGCATTCCAGGGGTAGCAAAACAGGCTAAAGAAACGTTCCGAACACCGCATTCCAGGGGTAGGAAAACAGGCTAAAGAAACGTTCCGAACACTGCATTCCAGGGGTAGGAAAACAGGCTAAAGAAACGTTCCTAACACCGCATTCCAGGGGTAGCAAAACAGGCTAAAGAAACGTTCCGAACACCGCATTCCAGGGGTTGCAAAACAGGCTAAAGAAACGTTCCTAACACCGCATTCCAGGGGTAGCAAAACAGGCTAAAGAAACGTTCCGAACACCGCATTCCAGGGGTAGCAAAACAGGCTAAAGAAATGTTCCGAACACAGCATTCCAGGGGTTGCAAAACAGGCTAAAGAAACGTTCCTAACACCGCATTCCAGGGGTGACAAGATAGATAAATAGATGACCTATTAATTTTAAGAATGGTTTAATTCATGCATATATTACCCATTACTGGTTGCTTCATCTCCCAATGGAGAGTATTCTTCATTGGCACCTCATTCTAGAGGTGGCAAGATAGATTATTTATTCATTCTAGAGGTGACAAGATAGATTATTTATTCATTCTAGAGGTGACAATATAGATTTTTTATTCATTGTCATTTTGGTTTAATTCATGCATTTGTAAGCCGCACGGTGTTTGGCCCCAGTGAAAGCGAACGGACTGGCCCCCTCACCCTCACGCCGAGTAACAAGGCGTACTATTTATTTATTAGCCGCAACTGTTGCTTCATCTCCCAGTGTAGTGCTGCTCAGAGGCAAAATCGACTCCCTCCGCTTGGACCCAAATTAACTAGGAATATTGGTTGGTTGAATATATTAGTTGCACCTATCGCTTCACCTCCCAGTGGAGTGTATTCTTGTCCAACCATTGAGCCCAGGTAGGTGATCTATCGAGTTCATTGAGGATCAAGTCGGCAGAGGTGTTATCTCTAACGCCAAGAGCCCTCATCATAAACTTAGTCTGAATAGTTCCACATTTTCTTTCGTTCAGTAAGAAGTATTAATATTACCCGGATATTACCCATTATATAATTTTATTAATATATTATATATACCGGTATATCCATATCACCTGCCGCTTCATCTCCCAGTGGAGAGTGTTCTTGTCCTTGGGTTGCTGCCGAGGCGCCAAGCAAATGCCAATGCACGTGCAAATGCTAACACTATCAACCAAGGATCCCAGGCTGTACAAAATCTCGGAAGTAATATCCTTGAACACGAGAAGAGGTGTACAAGGTGCGTGGCGACTGACTGTCACATACATACATACATACATATATATTAACTGCACCTGGCGCTTCATCTCCCAGTGGAGAGTGTTCTTGTCCTTGCAGATCGCCTTCTTCTCCACCAGCGTCCTGTGCTTGTCTACCAATGAAACGCCCATAGCACGGTACCTACATCATCATGGGTGTGTGAGTATAGTTAGCTTGATGCAGGAAACAACAAGAAAGGGAAGTGTTTTCTACTTCTCTTTCTTCTCCAGTAACGTCTTGTGCTTGTCTGTCAATGAAATGCCCTTAGCACGGTCCCTACATCATCATGGGTGTGTGGGTTTAGTTAGATTGATGCATGAAACGACAAGAAAGGGACGTGTTTTGATCTCTTTATCTTCTCCACCAGCGTCTTGTGCTTGTCTGTCAATGAAATACCCATAGAACGGTACCCACAGCATGGGTGTGTGGGTACAGTTAGCTTGATACAGGAAACGACAAGAAAGGGACTTTTTGTCTATCTCCTTTTCTTCTCCACCAGCGTCTTGTGCTTGTCAATCAATGAAATACCCAGAGAACGGTACCTACATCATCATGGGTGTGTGGGTACAGTTAGGTTGACCCCTGTGCACACGGTGTACTGCTTCCTCTCACACTGCTTGCACACTGCCGTCCACAACGGACTGTGGTTCTGCCTGTAACAGCTATCAAACTCACGACCTTACCCAAGATCTTGCCCCCCCCCCCCCCCAACCCAACCCATTCTTTTTCATCACACGCACAAGCAGCCACATTTTCCTCCCCTCAAATGTATGTCTCCTCTCACCATGCTTGCTCACTGCCCGCACGACTGACTGTGCTTCAGCCTGTAATAGCTAGCAAACTCACAACCTTACCCAGGATCTTGCCCCCCCCCCCCCCCCCCAACCACCTTCTTTCTCATCATATACTAACACGCACAAGCAGCCACATTTCCACCTCTCAAATGTATGTCTCCTCTCACACTGCTTGGTCACTGCCGACCACAACAGACAGTGTATCAGCATGTAATACCATGCAAACGTACGGTCTTACCCAGGACCTTAACCCCCTGCCCCCCTCCCTTGCTCGACACATGCGCACACAAGCAGGCCACCCCTCCTCTTCTTAAAAGGTAATGATAACGCCTGGTGGGGCGTGGTGTTAGAGGAGCCCGTCGTACGCGGGTGGGGAGCGGTCTCCTACCTCAACTGGACAAGCTACCATCGCGGTTGACGACGACTTGCAACGCCAAGAGCGACCGAATGGGGAGTCGAGCCCCCGACTCTTCATTCTTTAGCAATCTGGTCTACCACTAGACCATTGTAAATCCCTCCTCTTCTTACCTTGCTTGCACACTGCCGACCACAACGGACTGCCTGTCGTCCACGGGCCTGTGCTTCTGCCTGTAGTAGCGAGCAAACTCACGAGTACCCAGGATCTTGCCACCATTGGCACTTCCATCTGGGCCTGGCAACAGCAACTCGAAGCCACCAAGGACTTGAGCAGGTGCAGGCTCGCTGCCTGTAGCCAGCTGGGTGTTGCCTGCGTGGTGAACAGGGCATGGTGAACAGGGCATGGTGTTCAGGGCATGGTGATCAGGGCATGGTGTTAGGTGGGATTTGGAGTTCTGTGTTGACACTGGCACTGCCACCTGGGCCAGGCAAAAGCAACTCAAAGGCGTCAAGGACTTGGGCAGGTGCAGGCTCGCTGCCTGTAGCCAGCTGGGTGTTGCCTGCATAGTGAACAGGGCATGGTGATCAGGACATGGAGTTAGGTGGGGTTTGGAGTTCTGTGTTGCCACTGGCACTGCCACCTGGACCAGGAAAAAGCAACTATTAAGACGCCAATAACTTGAACAGGTGCAGGCTCACTGCCTGGCTGGGTGTCCATGGCATGGTGTTGGGTTGGGCCTACCGAAACTACTTATCTCCATACCCCTCCACCCGCCATCCTCTCTTCAGCCATCTCTTCATCCTCATCGTACACGTAGTATTCAGCAAACTCGTCCTCCCCTCCGCCGTGAACCATCTTGCACTGGTTCCCGTCCACCCACCCCCTAATCCTCCCACCCGCCCTACTACCTTCAGCCATCTCTTCATCCTCATCGTACACGTAGTATTCAGCAAACTCGTCCTCCCCTCCGCCGTGAACCATCTTGCACTGGTTCCCGTCCACCCACCCCCTAATCCTCCCACTCGCCCGCTTACCTTCAGCCATCTCCTCATCCTCATCGTACACGTAGTATTCAGCATACTCGTCCTCCCCTCCGCCGTGAACTATCTTGTACTGTTTCCGTCCCCCCACCCCCTCATCCCCCACCGCCCTCTTACCTTCAGCCATCTCCTCATCCTCATCATACAAGGAGTATTCGGCCATACTCGTCCTCCCCTCCGCCGTGAACTATCTTGCACTGCTTCCCGTCCACCCACCCCCTCATCCCCCCCACCCGCCCTCTTACCTTCAGCCATCTCCTCATCCTCATCATACAAGGAGTATTCGGCATACTCGTCCTCCCCTCCGCCGTGAACTATCTTGCACTGCTTCCCGTCCACTCACCCCCTCATCCCCCCACCCGCCCTCTTACCTTCAGCCATCTCCTCATCCCCATCGTATACGTAGTATTCAGCGTACTCGTCCTCCCCTCCGTCGTAGAACATCTTGCACTGGTTCCTGTCAACCATATGACGTTGAACGGCATGAAGTGTTCTGAACTGCTTTGCGTTGTCATCATCACCAGCATTGGCGATAGAGACCTTTCCGTACTGGATCTTGGTGCCCTGGGTGGGAGGAGGAGCAGCATGATGAGGGTGAGTGGTAGTGTGATGGGGATGAGTGTGGTGTAATGAGGGTTGTCAATGAACAGCGTGTAGTGAGTTGAAGATAGTTCTTGGCATTGCCATCATCACCAGCATTGGCACTAGAGACCTTTCCGTTATGAATCTTGGCGCCCTGGGTGAGCGGAAGAGCAGCATGATGAGGGTGAGTGAGTGTGGTAGTGTGATGAGGGCGGTCAATGGACAGCGTGTAGTGAGTTGAAGATAGTGCATGGATTTGTCATCATCACCAGCATTGGCGATAGAGACCTTGCCGCACTGGATCACTGGGTGGGTGTGGTGTTGGAGACTCTGCTGATGCCCGGGTGTGTGGATGCATGTGAGTGGCTGCAGCTCGAGTGACCCTGTGCCCTGGATGTGAGGAACAGCAGCATGATGAGGGTGGTCAAGGGTGATACATGTAAAATGTTGCATAAATACCAACTATTCACAACGACCACTCACCAGGCACTTCCTGTGGTGTTGTTAAGGTGGCGGTGGTGGCATTGGTTGTGCTGGTGGTGGTGGCAGAGGGTGATTGTGGTGGTTGTGGTTTGCAGTGTGACTTGACAACTCACCAGGTACTTCAGCAAACCCTCGGGATCCTTCAAGTACTCGGCATCGGGGAAGTAGAAGCCAAACTTCTTGAACATGTACTCTAGGTTGGCCTCGAAGTCCTTGCTCATGTGGTTATCAAACAAGCTGCGAGGAGGAAGGGAAAGAGTGGGTAAGTGACGGGTAGTGGGTAGGGAGTGGGTAAGTGACAGGGATGCGGAAGTAGATTGCAAGGAGGACGGGAATGAGTGGGTGAGTGACAGGTAGTGGGTAGGGAGTGGGTAAGTGACAGGTAGTGGGTAGGGAGTGGGTAAGTGACAGGTAGTGGGTAGGGAGTGGGTAAGTGACAGGGATGCGTAAGCTCAATTGCAAGGAGGACGGGAATGAGTGGGTAAGTGACAGGTAGTGGGTAGGGAGTGGGTAAGTGACAGGTAGTGGGTAGGAAGTGGTTAAGTGACAGGGACGCGGAAGCTCAATTGCAAGGAGGACGGGAATGAGTGGGTGAGTGACAGGTAGTGGGTAGGGAGTGGGTAAGTGACAGGTAGTGGGTAGGAAGTGGTTAAGTGACAGGGATGCGGAAGCTCAATTGCAAGGAGGACGGGAATGAGTGGGTGAGTGACAGGTAGTGGGTAGGGAGTGGGTAAGTGACAGGTAGTGGGTAGGAAGTGGTTAAGTGACAGGGATGCGGAAGCTCAAGTGCCAGGAGGACGGGAATGAGTGGGTGAGTGACAGGTAGTGGGTAGGGAGTGGGTAAGTGACAGGTAGTGGGTAGGAAGTGGTTAAGTGACAGAGATGCGGAAGCTCAAGTGCAAGGAGGACGGGAATGAGTGGGTGAGTGACAGGTAGTGGGTAGGGAGTGGGTAAGTGACAGGTAGTGGGTAGCGAAGTGGTTAAGTGACAGAGATGCGGAAGCTCAAGTGCAAGGAGGACGGGAATGAGTGGGTGAGTGACAGGTAGTGGGTAGGGAGTGGGTAAGTGACAGGTAGTGGGTAGGAAGTGGTTAAGTGACAGAGATGCGGAAGCTCAAGTGCAAGGAGGACGGGAATGAGTGGGTGAGTGACAGGTAGTGGGTAGGGAGTGGGTAAGTGACAGGTAGTGGGTAGGAAGTGGTTAAGTGACAGAGATGCGGAAGCTCAAGTGCAAGGAGGACGGGAATGAGTGGGTGAGTGGACAGGTAGTGGGTAGGGAGTGGGTAAGTGACAGGTAGTGGGTAGGAAGTGGTTAAGTGACAGAGATGCGGAAGCTCAAGTGCAAGGAGACGGGAATGAGTGGGTGAGTGACAGGTAGTGGGTAGGGAGTGGGTAAGTGACAGGTAGTGGGTAGGAAGTGGTTAAGTGACAGAGATGCGGAAGCTCAAGTGCAAGGAGGACGGGAATGAGTGGGTGAGTGACAGGTAGTGGGTAGGGAGTGGGTAAGTGACAGGTAGTGGGTAGGAAGTGGTTTAAGTGACAGAGATGCGGAAGCTCAAGTGCAAGGAGGACGGGAATGAGTGGGTGAGTGACAGGTAGTGGGTAGGGAGTGGGTAAGTGACAGGTAGTGGGTAGGAAGTGGTTAAGTGACAGAGATGCGGAAGCTCAAGTGCAAGGAGGACGGGAATGAGTGGGTGAGTGACAGGTAGTGGGTAGGGAGTGGGTAAGTGACAGGTAGTGGGTAGGAAGTGGTTAAGTGACAGGATGCGGAAGCTCAAGTGCAAGGAGGACGGGAATAGTGAGTGAGTGACAGGTAGTGGGTAGGGAGTGCAAGAGACGGGTAGTGGGTGAGTGACAGGTAGTGGGTAGGAAGTTAAGTGACAAGGATGCGGAAGCTCGGGAAAATTGCAAGGAGGACAGGGGAATGAGTGGGTGAAGTGACAGGTAGTGGGTAGGGGAGTGGGTAAGTGACAGGTAGTGGGTAGGAAGTGGTTAAGTGACAGAGATGCGGAAGCTCAAGTGCAAGGAGGACGGGAATGAATGGCAGGGAGTGGCTAGGGAGTGGTTAAGTGACAGGGATGCAGAAGTTCAAGTGCAAGGAGGACGGGAATGAGTGGTTAAGTGACAGGGATGCAGAAGTTCAAGTGCAAGGAGGACGGGAATGAGTGGTTAAGTGACAGGGAGTGGGTAGGGAGTGATCAAGTGACAGGGATGCAGAAGTTCAAGTGCAAGGAGGACGGGAATGAGTGACAGGGAGTGGGTAGGGAGTGGTCAAGTGACAGGGATGCAGAAGTTCAAGTGCAAGGAGGACGGGAATGAGTGACAGGGAGTGGGTAGGGAGTGGTCAAGTGACAGGGATGCAGATGCTCAAGTGATTTAACATGTACCCTAGGTTGGAGTCAAGGTCCACGCGCATGTGGTTATCGAACAAGCTGCAAGGAGGAAGGGAATGAGTGGGTGAATGGCAGGAGTAGGTAAGGGCCATGGAGTGGGTAAGTGACAGGGTTGTAGGGTCACCCACCACTACCACCACAAGCAGCACAACCCCTTCCACCACCACTACCACCAGCGTAGCCCATTCCATCCCCCCCCCCCCCCCCCCTCCCCCCCTACCTGAAACAGAGATCCCACTCCTCCAAATTGGATGGGTCAGTAAAATCATCATCAGAACTTCCACCACCACTGCCTCCACCCCCCCCTCCCCACAACCCCTGCCACCATCACCGCCCAAGACTCCCCACCCACCACCTCTGCCCTACTACCTGCAACAAAGATCCCACACCTCCCAATTGGATGGGTCGTTAGGGTCATCGTCAGAACTTCCACAACCCCTGCCACCGCCCACCACCAGCACAACCCCTGCCATCACCACCACCCAAGACCCGCACCCCTCCACCACATTCAGCACAAACCCTGACACTCCCACCAACCAAGACCCCCCCTCCACACACACACACCAACACCAAAACACCTGCAACGGAGATCCCACGCTTCCCAATTGAATGGGTCGTTGGGATCATCAAGGTCATCGTCAGATGCCGTCTCCCACCCAGATCCATCCTCACTAGCCTTATCCTACTCCATCTCCTACCACCTCCACCCACCACCAACCCCGCCTCCCTACCTGCAACGGAGATCCCACGCTTCCCAATTGAATGGGTCGTTGGGATCATCAAGGTCATCGTCAGATGCCGTCTCCGACCCAGATCCATCCTCACTAGCCTTATCCTACTCCATCTCCTACCACCTCCACCCACCACCAACCCCGCCTCCCTACCTGCAACGGAGATCCCACGCCTCCCAATTGGATGGGTCGTTAGGATCATCAGGGTAACGTCAGATGCCGTCTCCCACTCAGATCCATCCTCACTAGCCTTATCCTACTCCATCTCCTACCACCTCCACCCACCACCAACCCCGCCTCCATACCTGCAACGGAGATTCCACGCCTCCCAATTGGATGGGTCGTTAGGATCATCAGGGTCAACGTCAGATGCCGTCTCCCACCCAGATCCATCCTCACTAGCCTTATCCTACTCCATCTCCTACCACCTCCACCCACCACCAACCCCGCCTCCCTACCTGCAACGGAGATCCCACGCCTCCCAATTGGATGGGTCGTTAGGATCATCAGGGTAACGTCAGATGCCGTCTCCCACCCAGATCCATCCTCACTAGCCTTATCCTACTCCATCTCCTACCACCTCCACCCACCACCAACCCCGCCTCCCTACCTGCAACGGAGATCCCACGCCTCCCAATTGGATGGGTCGTTAGGATCATCAGGGTCAACATCAGATGCCGTCTCCCACCCAGATCCATCCTCACTAGCCTTATCCTCCTCCATGACATTGTCTGCCTCCTACGCAACCAAGCAGGGGTGGTGGGTGGTTGTGAGTGGTAGGTGGGTGGTTGTTGGTGGTAGGTGGGTGGTTGTGGGTGGTAGGTGGGTGGTTGTTGTTGTTGGGTAGGTGGGTGGTTGTGGGTGGTAGGTGGGTGGTTGTGGGTGGTAGGTGGGTGGTTGTGGGTGGTAGGTGGGTGGTTGTGGGTACCAGGTGGGTTGTTGTGGGTGGTAGGTGGGTGGTTGTGGGTGGTCGGTGGGTGGGTGTGGGTGGCAACAGTTCGAGCAGCAGCAGAAGTTCTGCCAAGGTGCACAGGCAAAAATTCCTCCTTGTCAGTGTGGGCAGGTCAGGATAGCTGCTGATGATATTGAGACGCACAAAGCATCTTGCTTTGTGCACAAATCCCTCAAACCCTTTCTGGGCAGCTAAAATCAGCAAGTTCTTCGAAATCAAAACGAGCCAGCCCCAGCAACAGCCCCACCCACACCCCCAGACCCTTGATGGAGATGATGCAACTGCAAGTGCTGAGCCCCAGCAAACTATTTGCCAAGGTTGGTGGGTGTGGCGGTAGACCTGGAAGGGGTAATTCTTGCAAAACGGCATCAACCGTTCTGCAAGAGCTACCCATTCCAGGTTTATCGCCAAACCCACCACACCAGGGTACTACAAAGCGCACGCGGCAGCGCAATTTTGCGCAAGCTTTTTGAGCCCCACTGTGCATTTCGCGCAGTTTTTCAACTCCCTGTGGGCGCAGCGTGCAATTTTATTGCTTTTTGCACTACTCAGCGCTGACCAATTTGATGTTAGAGCGCATGAAGCGCTGACCAATTTGACAAAATGTAGTACACTGCACCACACCTTGAAACCTCGACAGCCTCAACTATAATTTCTTGTCTGAAGTGCGTGTTGGGCACCAGATCAAGTTGAAGGCCTGACAGGTAATGATGACGCCTGGTGGGGCGTGGTGTTAAGGGAACCTGTCGTACGCGGGCAGAGAACGATCTACCACCTCGACTGGACAAGCTACCATCGTGGTTGACAACAACCTGCAACGCTAAGGTGCGTGTGGGGGAATCGAACCCCCGACCCTTCGTCCTCAAAGCGATTTGGTGTACCACTAGACCAATTGATTCGCTGAAAGGGGCTGCAAGGCCTGACAGGGGCCTAACCAACCTTACAATAGCTTCTTGTTGTGTATTCAGAGCAGAGCAATTTATGGACCATACAATGTTAGAGACATAGCTTTATTTTAGGGCTACATGCAGCAGCTTCTAGGCAGCCCCCCTAGCTGGCTTTCAGCCCAATCTGAAGCAAGCTAGTGCACCTTGAAGCTGACATTATCATGGTGGGCGCAGGTGGGCGTTACATTTAGACCTTTTGGTGGGCTTCATGCAGCAAGCCCATGCAGTTCTTAGGCTAATACTGGTAAAGCCAGTTGTAAAGGATGTTGAAGGAAGGCAAAGAACTGTAAGGAGGCTCTGGGAAGCTGAAATATTGAGTTTTCTAGGGTGTCTATTGGAATAATTACTAATCTGATTTAAAAACAATCCACAACATTCTCTGGGGTTTAAAAAATGCAGGGTACTGAAGGAGATGATTTGCCACAACATGGGCTAGGTTTTATCTAAATTTGGTCCCCCCCCCCCCCCCTCTTGACTCATCCAACTTTTCTGGTAGGTAACAATATTTTTTTCTGTCATCCTCCTGCTGCTAACCTTTTTATATTCATGAAGTCCAAGCACACACACAAACACACTGGAAACCTAGAAGCCCAACATATCACTTCATTTCAGCCCTTTTATTGACATATTTATGGCATTCTGAGGCACACAAGCACACACACAAACACACTGGAAACCTTGAAGCCCAATATATCAGTTCATTTTAGCCCTTTTATTTACACATTTATGGCGTTCTGAGGCACACAAGCACACACACAACAAAAACACACACTGGAAACCTAGAAGCCCAATATATCAGTTCATTTCAGCCCATTAATTTACACATGTATGGCGTTCTGAGGCACACAAGCACACACACAACAAAAACACACACTGGAAACCTAGAAGCCCAATATATCAGTTCATTTCAGCCCATTAATTTACACATGTACGGCATTCTGAGGCACACAAGCACACACACAACAAAAACACACACTGGAAACCTAGAAGCCCAATATATCAGTTCATTTTCACCCTTTATTTACACATTAATGGCGTTCTCAGGCACACAAGCACACACACAACAAAAGCGCAAACGGCCTGTAATCAGAGGAAGGCCTCCAGAAGGCTTGCCAACCTTCAAAACCTATTTTATTTGAAAGTCCATTTATTTACACGTTTATGGCAGTTTGCACACACACACACAACAAAACGCACCTGGCCTGTAATCAGAGGGAGGCCTCCAGAAGGCTAGACAACCTTGGAGCCAGCTTTTGTATAGCATGTTTACTTACAAATGTATGGCAGTTTGCACACACAAACGCACACACACTCTCACACACACACACACAAACACAGAAGCGCACATGGCCTATAATCAGAGGAAGGCCTCCAGAAGGCTTGACAACTTTGAAGTGAGCTCTTTTACGCCTATTTATTTACAAATGTATGGCAGTTTGCACACACACACACATGTATGGTAGCACACACACACACAAACACGAAAGCGCACCTGGCCTGTAATCAGAGGGAGGCCTCCAGAGGGCTTGACAACCTTGAAGCGAGCTGGCTTTGAGATCTTGGGAGGTGCGGCGTCGTTAGAGGGTGGGCCTCTACGGGCGCAGGTGCTGTCGTCTGTGGGGAAAGAAGTCCAGCCAGTGGGTGGGTGGGTGGGTGGGAGGGTGCGTGGTTGGGTGGACTTAGGGTGGGTGGTTGGGTGGTTGAGTGGTGAGCTGACTTTGAGATCTTGGGAGGTACTGCGTCGTTGGAGGGTGCTGCCTCGATAGGTGCAAGTCGATGTCTGTGGAGGAAGAGAAGGGTACGGTACGCGTGGGTGGGTGGGAGGGTAAGTGGTTGGGTGGGTCAGAGCAGGGTGGGAGGCGTGAAGTGGTGCGTGTTGCTTGGGTGGTTGGGTGGTTGAGTGGTGAGCTGACTTGGAGATCTTGAGAGGTGCTGCAGCGTTGGAGGGTGCTGCCTCTATGGGTGCAGATGCGGTGTCTGTGGAAGAAGAGAGGGGAACGGACGGTGGGTGGTTGGTGGGAGGGTAAGTGGTTGGTGGTCAGAGCAGGGTGGGAGGGTGAGTGGTGCGTGGTTGGGTGGTTGAGTGGTGAGCTGGACTTGGAGATTCTTGGGAGTGCTGCGGCGTTGGAGGGTGCTGCCTCTGCGGTGCAGGTGCGGTGTCTATGGAGGAAGAGAAGGGTGGGAGTGCAGTGTGGAAGGGTAAGTGCAGAGTGGGGGGGTAAGTGGGTGCGTGGTTGGGTGGTTGAGTGTTGAGGAGGCTATTAGAGATGTTTTTGATGAAGAGAAGGATATGGACTGTGTGTGTGTGGTTGGGTGGGAGGGTGCGTGGGTGTATGTGGGGGGGTGGCGAGGTTGGGTGGGAGTGTGTGTGTGGGGGGGGGGGGGAGGGTGCGTGGGTGGGTGGGACGAGAAGCAAGTGGGAGAGGTACTGGGGTGCGTGGTAAGGCGGTTGATATATAGCCGCGCCCCCCCCCCCCCCCCCCGCCCCCCCCCCCCCCTCCCCCCCACCCCCCCCCCCCACCACACACACACCACCCCACCACACACACTCCTCCTCCCTCTGAGAATGATTCACAGGCTCGGGGCATCCTTGCGCTCGTTTACGAACAAGCTCCTTGTACTTCATGCTAGCCCATTTGTGAGGTTACGTTGCTCCCCCCCTCCCCCACCCACCCCCCCTCTCTCCCTCCTCCTCCCTCCTGAGAATGATCACAGGCTCGGGGGCATCCTTTGCCGCTCTTTACGAACAAGCTCCTTGTACTTCATGCTAGCCCCATTTGTGCGGTACTTTAGATCCCCCCCCCCCCCCCCACCACTAACCCTCCTCCTCCTCCTGAGAATGATACAGGCGGTTTGTGAGGTACGTTTGCTCACCCCCTCCCCCCCCACCACCCCCACCTCTCACCCTCCTCCTCCCTCCTGAGAATGATCACAGGCTCGGGGGCATCCTTGCCGCTCTTACGAACAAGCTCCTTGTACTTCATGCTAGCCCATTTGTGAGGTACATTTGCTCACCCCCCCCTCCCCCACCACCACCACCTCTGACCCTCCTCCTCCTCCTGAGAATGATCCAGGCGGTTTGTGAGATACGTTTGCTCACCCCACCACCACCACCACCCCACCACTCACCCTCCTCCTCCCTCCTGAGAATGATCACAGGCTCAGGGGCATCTTCGCCGCTTTTACGAACAAGCTCCTTGTACTTCTTGCTAGCAACATATGTGAGGTACGTTTGCTCGGACCCAAACCTCTTTTTAGTGAGGGGATCCATCCACTGTCTCTGGACGTTTGCATTTTCAGCGGTAATAGACAGCTGCTCGCGACGGGCATCAAACCAGTCCTTAGTCACAGGGGGCAAACCGGCAAACCTGGGGTGGGAACGGGGTGGGGGTGAGATTGTGTTTCGGGTGGTTGTGGAGGTGAGTGCGTGTTGTGGTGGTGCGGTGTGGGAGGGTGTGGGTATGTGTGTGTGTGTGTGTGTGTGTGTTTGTGGTGTGTGGGGGAGTGTGTGTGTGGGGGAGGGTATGGAGTGTATGCGTGCGAGTGCGTGTGTGTGTGGTGTGGTGGGGGACGGTGTGCATGTGTGTGTATGTGTGTGGGGGGTGGGATGGGGGGTGCGCATGTGTGTGTGGGGTGGGGGGGTGTGTGGGTGTGGGGTGTGTTGTGTGTGTGTGTGTGGGGGGGGGGGGGGGGGGGGGGGGGGTATTAGGTACCGGATCTTACTCGCGCACACGCACCCTATAACCACAGCATGGAATGCCATGCGGAATGCCATGCATGGAGTCGGTGGGTGTTTCTCTGTACATGGGTTGTATGACAAGTTCACCCAGAGACAAAGAACAGGTTGACACAGTATAGCTAATACACCGGTGTCAAGAAAATGCTGAATGGTTGTACCTGTTGCAAGGCAATGTGTCTAGGGACTGGCATATCATATGATGTTGTGGAAAGGCGAGTTTGATATCATACAAATTGCATCATACGATGTTGTGTGTAAATGGTAACCTTACCCTAGTCAGACTGCTGGCATCATATGAAATCATATTGCCCTACCCTACAAGTAGCATGAAACTGAGTATTATGGCATAACACAGCACCATTTTTCTGTGACCAGAATTTAGGCAGAACTTCAATCTCCTATCTCCAATCAAACATCTGAGCTGACACTTTATATCTTAACATCTGAGCTGTAAACTTTATATCTAACCCCATCCCGCACACACCACCACCCCACACCCACCCACAACATAGTTATCCTGACATCTGAGCTCTAAACTTTATATCTAAACCCCACCACACCACACCAACCCCCATCCACCCCACCAAACCCACCTCATCTCACCACACCCACCACGTTATTGTTTTACTGACACCTGAGCTGTAAACTCAATATCTAACCCCACTCCACCACGCGCCACCTCAGCATAGTTATCCTGACATCTGAGCTGTAAACTTAATATCTAACCCCACCCTATCGCATCATACCAACCCACCAGCATAGTTATAAATGGACTGTAGCACAAACTCAGGGCTTCCGTTAGTAAAACGATTTGTTTGGGTTCAGTTCATAAGATGCTCTTCTGTCTAGCCCCTCCAGATATTATGGTTGGGCAAGTCCCTTCAGAATATCAGGTTACCCCTGGACTGTAACAACACGGACACGAATGTACACTCTCTCCAGCATGTGTAAACAGAGGCTGGTGGACAGAAGCCATGAGGAAGTGCAGGTCCATCTTAGGTTTAAGTTCCCGAGATCCACCAACGGCCCTGCCCACGACGGACATAACACTGCATATTTTAACCATGGTGGATCTGGTATGGTATCGGCGATAGTCTGTGATTGTTTGCTTGCGCACAGGTCAGTGGGTTTTTTTGTTGTAAAAAGCCCGGAAGGCTTTGGTACGACACAGGAACCGTAACCCACGCCATGGCCACGTTGGCATTCGCTGCCACTACGTTCCATCAGTCTTATGCTACGTTATGCACGGGTGATTCGCTGATACACCTAGAAGCTGGTGTGAATTGAAGTGAGCAGGGGCGTTGCAGTGGGATTGCGAAACTTAATAACAGTTTATGATATGTTCGGGTTGCTTACACACCTTGCGCTTCAGGTTGTAGCGATGCAGAGCAGACTTGTAATGTTCCTTCAAGTCCGACTGGTCTACGAAGGTGGTGCCGCTGGTGCTGCAGTAGAAGCCAGTTCCGTTTCGGTCTGCCGGGGGGGAGGAACCCGCAGCCGCCTGGGCCTGGAGAGCGACGTCGGAGTCGCCGTATGGGTTCATGATGGTCGCCATTTGAAGCTTTGGGGGGTGGAGACGAGGGGGCTGGGGTTTGGAATGGAATTAAATATGGGCAAGGGAGCGAAGGGAGGAGACGGGAACAGGGGATGGGTTGGAATGGAGGAAGTACGAAAGTTTAGGGGTGGAGGAGCTGTTTTAGCTCTACCTATGGCTCTGGAAGTGCAGCCTAGACAGGAAGGCTTGCGTAATTTAGCTGCCTGCGAAATGCGGTGCTGCGAAGTTGCGAAGTGGAGAGATTGAGGGGAGTTAAGTAAGGGGAGTTGCGAGGAAACTGGGAAAGTGCAATGCCATGTTACCAGCTTGTGCCAACCCTTCTGGCTTGGTCTCGATCGGGACCAAGCCAAACTCAGAGCAAAGCTCCTCTCTGAGCGTCTCTGAAATCGAATCTGATCGATAGATCAACACGAACAATCGTCGTCTAACTTGTGAACCCATCGCAATTAAGCGCTTGCTTTCTGCTCTGTGACTTCTGTAGAGGGCTGCTGTTCAAGTACATTTCACACGCTACTAATTTCGAGTGACCATGCTTGCCGCCACGTTCACCGGAGTGCTCGGAGCTGGGACTGGTTTCTTGCTCGGCAGGTAGATCCCCTTTCCACCAAGAACTAGAAGGAGTGGGATCAGTTTTTTCAGGGTCGTTTTTCTTCTGGCAGTTGATCTGAAGGCATGCGAGTTTGGTTATCTTCATCCACGGATCCAACTCAGGCTGGCATCGACTTAACTGGGTGGTAGGGAACTAAATGTTCCATCCATAGGTTTTGATTTGGCTGGAGGTAGCAGTGGTATAGATAGTTTACCAGAGTTGGTTCACTGTCCTTGAATAACTAGACCTTCAAAAATATATCTCCGTGTCCGATCTGCAGGAAGAAAAAGCTGAAAAGCTGAAAAAGAAAAAGCTATGAGTTGACGCCACTCATTTGTTTCCAGGTGCACTTTACTGCTACATATTTGGCTGGCTAGAAAGCTAGGGAAGCTGACTAGAAGCTGCTTCTGGTAGCTGAAAAAAAACTAGGAGTTGATGAGACATGATATCATATTATATCATACGATGACATGATATCATTTGATATCATATTGCCGTTCCCTTCTTATCTATGCATATCTTGGGTTGCCTCTGGCTTATCTATGACAGAGGTTATCCCCCCGCTATGTATAACTTTCGCTACTTTTGACCCCATTTGGCCCAAACGACCGGTAAAAACCCAAACACATGGCTGTACATGGTGGAGGGGGGATGCTAGTACCCATAAAGCCAGTACCCACAAGCCATATCTCCTACACCCTAAACCCTATAACCTAATTCCTAAACCTTAAACCCCCTAAACCCTTAACCCTAACCCCCTAAACCCTAAACCTGAGGAGATCTGGCTTGTGGGTACTGGATGTGTGGGTACTAGCTTCCCCCTACCCTACGTGGCGGCTCTAATAGGTTCAAAAAGCTGAAAGGACGCTGTCCCTGGAGGAGGCCTAAACCCATAAAGCTATCAAAAAAAGCTTTTTGAACTGAAAGCAGATTCCTCATCTATGAGTGTGTCATGTAATAACGATCTAGCGGTTGCTGTCAACCGCCATGGTAGCTTTGTCTAGGTCAAGTAGCAGCCCGTTTTCTACCGGCGTAAGACAAGGCTCCCTTAATACCACGCCCCACCGGGGTTCCCATTAATGTTTTCAATGGCGATCTGCAGGAATAGCCAGTTCGGAACTTGAAAGCTTTAAGAACGCTGTCCCTGAAGGAAGCCTAAACCTGTGAAAACATAAAAAACCCACTTTCTGAACTGAAAAAAAAATCCCTGATCTATGACCGCGACGTGAAATAATTATCTGCAGGAACAGCCAGTTCGGAACTCGAAAGATGCTGAACGGAAACCAGCGATGGATGAACAAGCAGGTGCGATTGGTTTGGTTTGATTTGGGTTGGTTTGGTTTGCACTGTTTATTTTTTGATATACACATAGCAGGCTATGCACACACACACATACACCGACATACACACACATACACACACGTACACACACATGCACGCACATACTCACACAAAACTGTGCATGAGAGATCATGAGTGTCCACCCTCATCAACTCAGGCCAATGCCACATTGTTTTTTGTTAGATGTTGGGCAAGTCCCTTTTTTAGCCTATTTGGCTGCCCCAGGACGCTAACACACACACATACACACACATACACACACACATACACACACTACTGTGCATACACACTGCTGTGCAGGTGATTTCATGTGTGAGCAGCCTTATCAACTCAGGCCAAGGCCACCACTGTTTATTTCCGCTGTTGGGCTAGTCCCTTTTTTAGCCTATCTGGCTGCCCCTGGAAGGTATCATACACACACATACACACACATTCAAACACATACACAAATACACACATGCACACACCACTTCCCTTGAAGGATATGCACACACATACACACACTACTTCTCTTTTTTTAGCCTACTTGCCTGCCCCAGGACAGTAACACACACACACACTAGTGTGCATAAGAGATCACTAGTGACCATTCTTGTCAACTCAGGCCAAGGCCACCACTTTTTGATTGATGTTGGGCAAGTCCTTGTTTTAGCCTATTTGACTGCCCCAGGAAGGGAACACAAACATACTCACCACTGCACATACACATACACACACACCCTTTACACATATGCACACACACGCACACTATCCCCCCTTTTTAGCCTATTTGCCCCCCCCCCCCCCCCCCCCCCCCCCCCCCCCCCCCCAGGACGGTAACATGCACACATACACACCATCGTACATTAAAGATCATTAGTGACTTCCCTCATCAACTCAGGCCAAAGCCACTTGTTTCGTAAATGCCCCCCCACCCCCCCACCCCCCCCAAGACGGTAACATACACACATACACACAAGAAAGTGCAGGAGATATCATTATTGACCACCCTCATCAAATCAGTCCACGGCCACTTGTTTCGCAACTGCCCCCCCCCAGGACGGTAACAAAACACACACACACACACTGCCATGCAGGAGAAATCATTAGTGACCACACTCATCAACTCAGGCCACGTCCACTTCATTCTAACTGGACCTTTCAGGACGGTAACCTACACACATATATGCATACACATACACATACATACATACATACACACCCAGAACAGTAACACACATACACACTACCGTGCAGGAGAGATCATTAGTGACCACACTCATCAACTCAGGCCAAGGCCACTTGTTTCGCAACTCCCCCCCCCCCCCCCCCCCCCCCCCCCCCCCCCAGGACGGTAACAAAAACACACACACACTGCCATGCATGAGAGATCATTATTGACCACACTCATCAACTCAGGCCACGTCCACTTCATTCTAACTGGACCTTTCAGGACGGTAACCTACACACATATATGCATACACATACACATACATACATACACACTACCGTGCAGGAGAAATCATTAGTGACCACACTCATCAACTCAGGCCACGTCCACTTTATTCTAACTGGACCTTTCAGGACGGTAACCTACACACATATATGCATACACATACACATACATACATACACACCCAGGACAGTAACACACATACACACTACCGTGCAGGAGAGATCAATAGTGACCACACTCATCAACTCAGGCCAAGGCCACTTGTTTCGTAACTGGCCCCCACCAGGTGAGAAGCTGGGTAGCCTGGCTATTTATCCTTTTTTGGTTTTGTGGTGGGAGTTGGTGTGGGGTAGGGGGGGGGGGCGGGGGGGGGAGCCCCCAGGTGAGAAGCTGGATAGCCTGGCTATTTATCCTTTTTTGGTTTTGTGGTGGGAGTTGGAGGGGGGCGGGGGGGGGAGCCCCCAGGTGAGAAGCTGGGTAGCCTGGCTATTTATCCTTTTTCGGTTTTGTGTTGGGAGTTGGAGGGGGGTAGGGGGGTAGCGGGGGGGGGGGGGGGGGGGGGGGGGGGGGGGGGGGGGGGAGCCCCCAGGGTTACCCCTTTGTCCGGTTGTTGGCTCAGAACCCAGGCCCCAACTGTGTCGTCAACCCTAGCTTAGGTCCGCTGCACTCAATTCCGGTTCCACTCTCCCGCTACGCGCGGCCCAATTGAACTCCCAATCAATTAGTTTATGCTGTACATATGGTAATCCCTGCATCGCCCTAGTCCCTATCAGGGTACTTCAAATGGCCGAATTGGCCAGCGCTTTAGCGCACTTGAAAACAAAAAAACTGCGCTTTGTAGTGCAAGAAGCGCAAAAATTGCTTGCTGCGCCCACAGGGAGTTGCAAAAAACTGCGCTTGAAGCGCAGAGGGGGTCAAAAAGTCAGCGCTCAAAAGCGCAAAAGCGCGCGCTTTGAATTACCCTGGTCCCTATTATTAAATAAATATAGTATGCACAGTAATCCCTGCTTTACCCTAGTCCATATCGTAAAATATACATGTATATTGTGAATGTACGGTAATATATATATATATATATATATATTATATATATAATATATATATATATATATATATATATATATGGTAATGCACGGCAATCCCAGCTTTGCCGTAGTCTTCTTACTATTTAATTCATGTTGTACGTACGGTAATCCCCGTTTCCCCCTAGTTTCTATACATATTTGACCCCAGATTTACCCTGGTCTCTATTGTCCTATATGTATATTCCCAGCCATTAGTGGGTCTATGGTTTTACGGGATCCCTCAACTCCCTGTGGCAAGTTATAACAATATCCATTTGTTCATGCTTGGTGCTTGCAGGCGTTAATGATGATAAGAAGCGTGCCCTGCTGCAGGCCCTGACTAAATGGTTTTCTGGGGAGCTTTAATCCCCCGGTGTAACAATTATAATTTGTTCATGCTTGGTGCTTGCAGGCGTTAATGATGATAAGAAGCGTGCCCTGCTGCAGGCCCTGACTAAATGATTTTCTGGGGAGCTTTAATCCCCCGGTGTAACAATTATAATTTGTTCATGCTTGGTGCTTGCAGGCGATAATGATGATAAGAAGCGTGCCCTGCTGCAGGCCCTGACTAAATGGTTCTCTGGGGAGCTTTAATCCCCCGGTGTAACAATTATAATTTGTTCATGCTTGGTGCTTGCAGGCGATAATGATGATAAGAAGCGTGCCCTGCTGCAGGCCCTGACTTAATAGTTTTCTGGGGAGCCCTAATCTCCCGGTGTAACAATTATAATTTGTTCATGCTTGGTGCTTGCAGGCGATAATGATGATAAGAAGCGTGCCCTGCTGCAGGCCCTGACTTAATAGTTTTCTGGGGAGCCCTAATCTCCCGGTTTGTGTAACAATTCCCATGTGTTCATGCTTGGTGCTTGCAGGCGTTAATGATGATAAGAAGCGTGCCCTGCTGCAGGCCCTGACTGACAAGTTCTCTGGAGAGCCCTCTTCATCCATGGAGTCAATGCGACTGGGTAAGTGGGTTTAGGGTCTATGGTTTAGGGTTTAGGGTTCTTCACCCGCATCATCACAGTCTCTGGAGAGCCCTCGTCTTCCATGGAGTCAATGTGACTGTAATTGTGTTTAGAGTTTAGGGTTCTTCACCCACATCATCACAGTCTCTGGAGAGCCCTCGTCTTCCATGGAGTCAATGTGACTGTGTAATTGTGTTTAGAGTTTAGGGTTCTTCACCCACATCATCACAGTCTCTGGAGAGCCCTCGTCTTCCATGGAGTCAATGTGACTGCGTAATTGAAGTCAGGGTTTAGGGTTCTTCACCCGCATCATCACAGTCTCTGGGGAGCCCTTGTCTTCCATGGAGTCAATGTGACTGCGTAATTGGGTTTAGGGTTTAGGGTTCTTCACCCGCATCATCACAGTCTCTGGAGAGCCCTCGTCTTCCATGGAGTCAATGTGACTGCGTAATTGGGTTTAGGGTTTAGGGTTCAGGGTTCTCCACTCGCATCCACACATTCTCTGGGGGGCACTCGTCTTTCATGGAGTCAATGACTGCGTAATTGGGTTTAGGGTTTAGTTTCTCCACCCGCATCCACACCCTCACCTTAACCCTCACCCCCACCCTCAATGACCCTCACACCCACCCCAGACCTCACCCTCACCTCACCACCCCTCACCCTCACCCTCTCCCTCACCCTCACCACCCTCACACTTCCTGTCACCCTCACCCTGACCCTCACCCTCACCCTCACCCTCACTCTCACTCTCACTCTCACTCTCACCCTCACCCTCACCTTCACCCTCACCCTCACCCCACCCTCAAACCCACCCTCAAAACCCACCTCCGCCCTCAACCTCACCCACACCCTTACCCCAACCCTCACCCTCACACCCACCCTCACACCCGCCCACACCCTCACCCTGACCCTGACCCTTCAGAGGTTCTCAAGCCCCCCATTGCCGAGAAGAGGCCCAAAGTGATCACAACCACCCATGGCGACACACGCACTGACGACTACTTCTGGTTGCGCGACGACAAGAGACAGGTGTGTGTGCGTGGGTGGTGCGTGGGTGTGGGGGGTGGAGGTACACGTGTGTGTGGGTGTTTGGGTGTGTGGGTGTGTTGGGTGGGTTGAAGGTTGCCATCCACGCACCGACGACTACTTCTGGTTGCGCGACGACAAGAGACAGGTGGGTGTGCGTGGTGGTGTGGGGGGGTGGAGGGTACAGGTGTGTGTGGGGTTTTGGTGTGTGGGTGTGGGGGGTGTAGGTGCGACACACGCACGGACGACTACTTCTGGTGCGCAACGACAAGAGACAGGTGTGTTTGGGGGGGGGTGGGTGGCCGTGGGTTGGTGTGGGTGGGTGAGCGTAGGTGTGGGTTTCTGTGTGGGTGTAGGTGCGACGCACGCACCGACTACTACTTCTGGTTGCGCGATGACAAGAGACAGGTGTGTGGATGTGTGTGTGTGGGTGTGTGGTGGGTGGGGGGTGGGTTTGTGTGGGTGGGGTGGGTGTGTAGGTGCGACACACGCATCGACGACTACTGGTTACGCGATGACAAGAGACAGGTGTTGTGGATGTGTGTGTGGGGTGGGTGTGATTGTGGATTTTGTGTGTGGGGGGTGGGGGGGTGTACCCCCTAAGAAAACAAAGAAAGACCCCCACACACACGTACTCTCACTCACACTCACAAACACAGACACGCTCACCCCTCCAGGACAAGGCCGTGCTTGCTCATCTGCATGCAGAGAACAAATACACCAAAATTGTCATTGCAAGACACACACACAGCACACTCCCTCCCCCCAACAGGCACACACACACACACACAACACACACTCCCCCCAACACACACACAACACACACACACACACACACTCCCTCCCCCCAACACACACACACACCAGCACCCTCACCCCCACCTTCACCACCCCACCAGGACAAGGCAGTGCTTGCCCATATGCATGCCGATAACACACACACACGCAGCACACTCACCCTCGCACCAGTACAAGTAAGAGTGCTTGCCCATCCACTTGCGGAGAAACACACACTCACACACACTCACACACACTCACACACACACACACCTCACACACACTCCACACACACACACTATACACACAACAACACACTCTCACACACTCACACACACTACACAAATAACTCACACACACTCACACACACTCTCACACACACACACTCACACACACTCACACACTCACACACACTCACACACACTCACACACACACACGCACACTCTCACACACACTCACACACACACACACACACACACGCACACTCTCACACACACGCATTCACACACACTCACACACACACGCACCCCTCACCCCAGGACAAGGCGGTGCTTGCTCATCTGCATGCAGAGAACAAGCACACGAAGACTGTGATGGCGGACACACACACACACACACACACACACACACACACACACACACCACTCACACACACACTCACACACACTCACACACACCACACACACCCACACACACTCATACACACACACACACGCACACTCTCACACACACACACACACACTCACACACACACACTCACACACACTCACACACACTCACACACTCTCACACACACTCACACACACTCACACACACTCACTCCCTCACCCAGGACAAGCGCGTGCTTGCTCATCTGCATGCAGAGAATAAGTACACGAAAGACTGTGATGGCGGCACACACACAAACACACGACACACACTCGCCGCGCACACACACACACACACACACCCACCAGCACCCCTACCTCCACCACCCCACTAGGACAAGGCAGTGCTTGCTCATCTGCATACGGAGAACAAATACACAGACACACACACACACGGCGACACAAACACACACACACACACACACCGCCAGCACCCTCACCCCCACCCCCACCTCCACCTCCACCACCCCACTAGGGCAAGGCGGTGCTTGCTCATCTGCATGCAGAGAATAAGTACACGAAGACTGTGATGGCCCCCCCCCCCCCCCCCCCCCCCCCCCCCACACACACACACACACCGCACACCCGCCCACCCGCCCCACCCCCACCCCCCCTACACACCCTTCACCTCCCCCCCCACCATCACCACCCCACTAGACAAGGCGGTGCTTGCTCATCTGCATGCAGAGAATAAGTACACGAAGACTGTGATGGCGGACACCGAGAAGCTCCAGGAGGAGCTGTACCAGGAGATGAGGAAACGCATCCAGGAGGCAGACCAGAGTGTTCCAGTGAGGTGGGTGGGGTGTGGGTGACCTGAGTGTGTTGGTGGGTGTGTTAGGTGGCTTTAAACAAGAGCAGAGTGTGTTGGTGGGGTGTTGTTGTGGGGTGTGTTGAGTGAGCTTTGAAGATGGTGGACATTGAGAAGCTCCAGGAGCTGTACCAGGAGATGAGGAAACGCATCCAGGAGGCAGACCAGAGTGTTCCAATGAGGTGGTGGGACGCGTGTGGGTGACCTGAGTGTGTTGGTGGGGTGTGTTAGGTGGGCTTTAACAAGAGCAGAGTGTGTTGGTGGGGTGTGTTGGTGGGGTGTGTTGAGTGAGCTTGAAGATGGTGGACATTGAGAAGCTCCAGGAGCTGTACCAGGAGATGAGGAAACACATCCAGGAGGCGGACCGGAGTGTTCCAGTGAGGTGGGTGGGGTGTGGGTGACCTGAGTGTGTTGGTGGGGTGTGTTAGGTGAGCATTAACAAGAGCAGAGTGTGTTGGCGGGGTGTGTTGAGTGAGCTTTAAGATGGTGGACATTGAGAAGCTTCAGGAGGAGCTGTACCAGGAGATGCATCCAGGAGGCGGATCAGAGTGTTCAGTGAGGGTGTTGGGGTGTAGGTGGCCAATGTGTGTGTGTGAGGTGGATGGGGTGTGGTGTGTGTGTGTATGTGAGGTGGATGGGGTGGGTGGGGTGTGGGTAACCAGAGTGTGTTGGTCATGTGGGCTGGGTGAGCTTTAAGATGGCGGAAACTGAGAAGCTCCAGGAGGCGGATCAGCCTGTTCCAGTGAGGTGGGTGGTGTGTGTGGGGGGTTGGTGGTGTGTGTGTGTGGGTGTGAGGTGGGTGAGCTCTAAAGTGACCAGAGTGTGTTGGTGAGGCGTTCTGGGTGAGCTGGAACGTAACTAGAGTGGTGTTGGTGGGGTGTGTTTGAGTGAGCTTTAAGAATGGTGGAGCATTGAGAAGCTCCGAGAGCTGTACCAGGAGATGAGGAAATGCATCCAGGAGGCAGACCAGAGTGTTGCAGTGAGGTGGGTGGGGTGGGGGTGTGGGGTGAGGTGTGGGTGACCAGAGTGTGTTGGTGGGGTGGGTGGGTGAACGTGGGGAGTGGGGTGGGGGGGTCCTAGTATCCAGGAGGCTGATCAGAGTGAACCAGTGAGGAGGGTGGGGGAGTGTGTGGGTGTGTGGGTGGGGTGTGGGTGAACCAGAGTGTGAAGGTAAGGTGTGTTGAGTGTCCACACAGGTGCTGTGGCTGCTACTACTACTCCCGCACCCTGGAGGGTGCCCAGTACCCAGTGTCCCACTACCACCACCACCACCACTACCACCAGCCCAACCGTATCCAGCCCAAACTAACCAAAACCAACCACCACCCCAACCCATTATTCACACAGGCGCTGTGGCTACTACTACTACTCCCGCACCCTGGAAGGTGCCCAGTATCCAGTGTCCCCAAACCAAACCAACCCAAGACCCCCCACACCCACCCCCTATCCACACAGGCGCTGTGGCTACTACTACTACTCCCGCCACCCCTTGGAAGGTGCCCAGTATCCAGTGTCCCCAAACCAAACCAAACCAGACCAAACCAAACCCAAGACCCCCCCCACCCCACCCCCCTATCCACACAGGCGCTGTGGCTACTACTAACTCCCGCACCCTGGAAGGTGCCCAGTATCCAGTGTCCCCAAAACCAAAACCAAACCAGACCAAACCAAACCCAAGAACCCCCCACCCCACCCCCCTATCCACACAGGCGCTGTGGCTACTACTACTACTACCGCACCCTGGAAGGTGCCCAGTATCAGTGTCCCCAAACCAAACCCAAACCAGACCAAACCAAACCCAAGACCCCCCCACCCCACCCCCTATCCACACAGGCGCTGTGGCTACTACTACTACTCACGCACCCTGGAGGGTGCCCAGTACCGAGTCTCCTGCCGCAGGAAGGTTCCTGACAGTGCCGGGCCACCTACCGAGGCAGATGCATTGGACGAGAGCACTTCTGAGGAAATCATCATGTAAGTGGTATACCTTCGTCTGTTATTTACATTCAACACAACACAACACAACACCATACAAACACAACAACACTATGCCCAGTGCCGGACATAACCCACTGAGCAGATGCAATGACGAAAACATGCCTGAGGAAGTCATCCTGTAAGTGGTTTAATAGTATGCCTATGTCTATAGCCTTTTATTTACATACAAAACAACACAACAGAACACCATATAAGACCTATTACATACAACGCAACACGACACAGATGATCACTGTACAACACAACAAACAATGCCATACCTCCTGCTGAGGTGGATGCATTGAAAGAGAGCACGCCTGAGGAAATCATCCTGTAAGTGGTAGTGGTAGTATGCCTTTGTCTATTGTCTGTTATTTACATACAAAAGAACACAACACAACACCATATAAGACCTGTTACATACAACACCACAAAACACAGCACAACACACCATGCCAGGCCTCCCACTGAGGCTGGTGGATTAGATGTGAGCATGCCTGAGGAAAGCATCCTGTAAGTGGTGTGCCTTTGTCTATTGCCTGTTATTTACACACAACGCAACACAACACAGCACCTGTAAAATACAACACAACACAACACACCATGCAACACAACACACCATACAACACAACACAGCACAACACCATGCAACACAACACACCATGCCAGTGCCTGACATCCCCACATGGGGCAGATTTGCAATTGACAAGAGCACGCCTGAGTAAATCATACTGTAAGTGGCAGGAAGTAGTATGCCTTGTCTGTTTGCCTGATATTTAGATACAACACAATACAACATCATACAACACCTGTCACATACAACACAACACAGCACAACACCATGCAGCACAACACACCATGCCAGTGCCGGTCATCCCACTGAGGCAGATGCAATTGACAAGAGCAGGCCTGAGGAAATCATCCTGTTTGTGGCAGGAGTAGTATGCCTTTGTCTGTTGTCTGATATTTAGATACAACACAACACAACAGCGTACAACACCTGTTACATACAACACAACACAGCACAACACCATGCAACACAACACACCATGCCAGTGCCGGACATCCCACTGAGGCAGATGCAATGGACGAGAGCAGGCCTGAGGAAATCATCCTGTTTGTGGCATGCCTTTGTCTGTTGTCTGATATTTACTTATGGAATGTAGCACCATACACCACATACACCACAATCTCCAAGCAACATACTCCACACCACACCAGCGACACAATACACCGATCGGTGCACCACACCACAAACTCCAAGCAACATACACCACACCACACACACACCAGCAACCACCAATACACCAATTGGTGCAACCACACCACATACCACCACACACCACACCAGCTACACAATACACCAATCAGTGCACCACACCACATACACCACACCACACCAGCAACACAATACACCAATCGGTGCACCACACCACATACACCACACCACACCAGCTACACAATACACCAATCGGTGCACCACACCACATACACCACACCACACCAGCAACACAATACACCAATCGGTGCACCACACCACATACACCACACTACATGCACCAATTAGTGCACCACACCACATGCACCATACCACACCAGCAACACAATACACCCATCGGTGCACCATTCCACATACACTTTACCACATGCACCAATTAGTGCACCACATACACCACACCCGCAACACAATACACCCATCGTAATGCAGGGATGAGAACAAGAGGAAGGAGGAGCTGAAGTAAGAATTGTACATGCTTGGCGGTGCCCAAGTGTGCACCATACCACATGCACCAATTGGTTCACCACACCACATACATCACACCAGCAACAACAAGCACATACACTACACCACGTACACCACACCAGCAACACAGATAACACCCATCGTAATGCAGGGATGAGAGAACAAGAGGAAGGAGGAGCTGAAGTGTGAATTTTACATGGTTGGTGGTGCTGAAGTTTCGCCAAACGACGAGCTCCTCGCCTATTCTGAGGACACTGTAGAGAGGGAGAAGTACACCCTACGTGTGAAGGTGGGTAAAGCACGATACATGATTTATTTCTATTTCTATTTTTATTATGTTTATTCTTTTACAGACAACGCCCAATAGCACCTCAAAGAAGATGCACCCTAGTTTGAAGATAGGTAAAGCCAAAATGATCATTTAATACATAATAATTATTATTATATTATATATATTAATTATTATTATTATCTAGTTATATTATACATTATTATTATTATTATATATTATTATTATTATATTCTTTAGAGACCACCCAATACACCTCTAGAAGAATAACACTCATACGTGTGAAGGTTGGTAAAGCAAGAAATGATCATTATTATTTTATGTTGTTTATTATATGTCATTATAATTTTACAGATCCGCCCAATAGCACCTCTAGAAGTGCAGCTCATGAGTGAAGGTTCGGTGAAGTCTAGAATTATTATTTATTTTACTTTGTACTTACCGCACCAGCCCAAGGCACCATTCTAGAAAGTAACACCCTACTGTGTGACGTTGAGTAAGCCCAAGATGTATTTTAATTGCGGATTTAATTGATAATTATTTATTTTATTTATTTAATCTTATAATATTTATGTATTTATTATTTACTTATATTTAATTCAGACGCCAGTAAGCACCTCTAGAAGTACACCCTACATGTGAAGGTTGTAAAGCGGGAAAATTTGTTCATATTTATTATGTAGTACAATTTGACCCATCAACTCAAACACTCTGAAACCTCCTCCCCCTTCCCCTTTCCACTATCTCCACCCCCAGCAGAACCTCTTCCACCACCCCCAACCCCTCCAACCCCCAACAGACTTCTCCCACCCCATCCCAACCCCTTCCCAACCCCCCAACAGAACCTTTCCCACCCCTAATCCCTCACCCCCCCCCAACTAACCATCATCCACCCGGCTGCCGAGATCATGACTCCCATCCCGCCACATCCAAGGAGTCCGACATGTCGGCTACAACAAAGACCTGTTTTCTGTTCATATGCACAAGACCCTCACTTAACACTCTAAACCTCATCCCCCTTCCCTCCCACTCTCTCACACACACCCCACACACCCTCACCTAACCCTCATCTTCCCTTCCCCTCCCTTCCACCTCCACTCTCTCCACACACACCAACAAGAACATCTCACCCGGTGCTATATCATGATTCCCCATCCCCGCCGCATCCAAGGACGTCGAATGGGCGGCTAACAAATCAACCCTGTTTTACTGTCATATGCAATAAGACCTCACTTTTACACTCTAGAAACCTCCTCCCCCATCACCCTCCCACTCTACTCCACACACCCCCAACAGAACATCTCCACCGGTGCCGAGATCATGACTCCTATCCCCGCCACATCTGGGGACGTGGAATGGGCCGCAGACAACCAGACCCTGTTCTACGTGGTCAAGGACCACCTGGACCGCCCCTACAAGAGTCCTCCGCCACGTTATCGGCCAGCCTTGCATTCTGATGTGAGTGGTACCACGAAGAGAAGGACGACTCATTTTATGTTGGTCTGGCTAAGAGCAGGTCAGCAGGAGTGATCTTTCATCTCTTGCGGTACCGTTATTCAACCTACATCGGCCCCCCCATCCCCCCACCCAACACACACACCCACACACACACCCAACAACACCCACACAACACAATTCTATGTTGTCTGGCTAAGACAGGTCAGGAGGAGTGATCTTAATCTCTTGCGGTACGTTATCAAGCTACCACATCCCCCCCCCCCCACACACACACAACACAACACAACACAACACAACACACACAACACACAATTCTGATGTTGGTCTGGCTAAGAGCAGGTCAGAGGAGGTGATCTTCATCTCTGCAGTACGTATCAAGCCTACCCTCCCCCCCCCCGCCCCCCCCCCCCCACACACACACACACACACACACACAACACACCACACACACACACACCAATTCTACCTGTGTTCTGGCTAATAGCAGGTCCAGGGAAGGTGATCTTCGATCTCTATTTGCGGTACGTTATAAAAAGCCCTACCCTCCCCCCCCAATCGTACCCTCACTCCCAAACACTCCGTCTCTGCCCTTCTCCCCCCCCCCCCCTCCCCCCCCACCACCTCCTACACACACCACACCACAATTATATGTTGGTCTGGCTAAGAGTCACTCAGAGGAGTGATCTCAATCTCTTGCGGTATAGTCGTTGTCATCCATCATCATCATCATCAAATCATCATTCATCATCATCGTCTCATCATCTGCCTGCTACACCATTACACTACCGTTAACCAACTACCAACCGTACGACACTACTACCACCACCATTACCTCCACTACTACCAACCACTTCTACCACCTGGACCGCCCTACAAAGTTCCATCCGCCATGTGACGCCAGCCTTGCAGTGCCTGGATGTGTTATGTGGTGTTCACGAAGAAGAAGGACGACTCAATTCTAATGTTGGACCTGGCTAAAGAGCAGAATCAGAGGAGGTGATCTTCCAATCTCTTGTGGTAACGTGTCATTCATCAAAATATGGCTGCTGCTGCTATTTTGCTGCTGCTACCCCATTACCACAAAACACCACGCTTACCATCACAATCGCACGTACCTACCACCACCAATATTAAGTACCATCACCGCCATCACCAACCACCAACCACTATACAGTACCATCGACCGTACGGCATACCACCACCACCACTCATACCACTACCGACTATTACCACCAATTATCACCCCCTATCATCAACTAGCTGCATGATCAGAGGAGGTGATCTTAAATCTCTTGTGGTGAGTATCAGCCTCCCCCCCCCCCCCCCACAATCACACATTGGTCCACACACACACACCCATCCCTCCCCCTCCACACACACATCACGCAACGACAGCCACCACATCAATCATATTGGTCTGGCTAAGAAGCCAGGTAAAGAGGAGGTGATCTTTCCATCTCTTGCGGTAACTGTTTATCAAGCCTAACAATCCCCCTCCAATCCCCCCGCCCCCCCCAACTGCACACCACAGATTCTATGTTGGTCCTGCTAAGAGCAGGTCAGATGAGGTGTACTTCATCTCTTGCGGTCAACGTTTCAGGCCTCCCCCACCCCCCCCCCCCACACTTTATCCACACACATCAACACACACAATCTAATTTATGTTGGTCTGGCTAAGAAGCAGGTTTCAGGACGGAGTGACTTTCATCTCTGCGGTTACGATTACCATAAAGTCCTCGCCCAGACGTCCCCACCTACACTACGGTCACACACACACCACCACACAATCTCTATGTATTGGTCCCTGGCCTTTAAAACGCAGGCCTCAAGTGGAGGTGATTTTCTTACGATCTCTTGGCGGTACGTATTCT
>JAJSRW010001264.1:0-28016 GCA_022414725.1 Microglena sp. YARC | reverse complement strand
GAGGGTAGGGTTGGTGTGTGTGTGTGGCCCCTTGCTCAACATCTTTCAGAACCGCTATCTGTGGGGACAGGGGAGGGGTGGGGGGGTGTGTGGTGTGTGTGTGTGTGTGCGTGTGTGTGGCCCTTGCGATGTGCACCGGCTATCTGTGGGGGATCAGGGAGGGGGAGGGTGGTGTGTGTGTGTGTTGTGGTGTGTGTGTGGCCCTTGCCATCCAACCTCTTTCACACCGTTCTGTGGGGACAGGGAGGGGAGGGGTGGTGTGTGGTGTGTGTGGCTTGCCATCAACCTTTCTCAGCAACGCTATCTGTGGGGGACAGGGGGAGGGGGCGGGTGGTGGTGTGTTGTTGGTAGTGTGTGGTGTGTGTGTGTGTGTGTGTGCGCTTGCATCAACCTCTTTCAGCACCCGGCTATCTGGGGGACAGGGAGGGGGGAGGGGTGGTGTGTGTGTGTGTGTGTGTGTGTGTGTGTGGTCCTTGCCATCAACGCTCTTTGGCTCAGCACCGCTATCTGATGGGGGACAGGAGAGGGGAGCAGGGGAGGTTGGTGTATGTGAGTCGGTGATGGTGTTGTGTGTGTGTGGTGGTGTGTGTCAGGCCCTGCCTATTCAACCTACTTCAGCACCGTATATGTGGGGCTGACAGGGAGGGGGGGGTGCGTGTGTGGTGTGTGTGTGTGTTTGGCCCAAGCATTCCACTCCTTTCAGCAGAACCGCTCATCGCTGGTGGGGACAGGGAGGGGAGGGTGGTGTGTGTGTGTGTGTGTGTGTGTGTGTGTGTGTGTGTGTGGCCCTTGCCATCAACCTCTTTCAGGCACCGTCCTATCGCTGTGGGGGACCAGGGGAGGGGGAGAGGTGTGTGTGTGTGTGTGTGTGTGTGTGTGTGCCCTTCCATCAACCTCTTTCAGACACCGCTATCTGTGGGGGACAGGGGAGGGGGTAGGGGTGTGGTGTGTGTGTGTGTGTGTGTGTGTGTGTGGCCTGTCGCCATCGACCTCTTTCAGCACCGCTGATCTTGTGGGGGACAGGGAGGGGAGGGGTGGTGTGGTGTGTGTGTGTGTGTTGTGTGGCTTGCCATCAACTCTTTCACGCCGCTATCTGTGGGGACAGGGAGGGGGAAGGGGGGTGGTGTTGTGTGTGTGTGTGTGTGGTGTGTGGCCGCTTGCCAGTCAACCCTTTCAGCAGCCAGGCTAATCTGTGGGGGACGAGGGACGGGGAGGGTGGTGTGTGTGTGTGTGTGTGTTGGTGTGTGTGTGTTTGTGTGTGTGGTGGCCTTGCCACACCTTCTTTCAGCATCCGCTATCTGCGGAGGACAGGGAGGGGAGGTGGTGTGTGTGTGTGTGTGTGTGTGTGTGTGTGTGTGTGTGTGTGATGTGTGCCCTTGCCATCAGAACCTCTTTCAAGCACCGCTATCTGTGGGGGAACAGGGAGGGGGAGGGTGGTGTGGTGTGTGTGTGTATGTGTGTGTGTGTGTGTGTGTGTGTGCCCTTGCCAGTCAACCTCTTTCAGCCCGCTATCTGGTGTGCGGCAGGAGGGGAAAGGGATGGTGTGATGTGTGTGTGTTGTTGTGTGGCCTTGCCATCACCTCTTTTCAAGCACCGCTATCCTGTGGGGGGACAGGGAGGGGGAGGTGGTGTGTGTGTGTGTGTGTGTGTGGTGGCCCTTGCAGTCAACCTCTTTCAGCAACGCTATCTTGGGGGAACGGGAGGGGGAGGGGATGGTGTGTGTGTTTGTGTGTTGTGTGGTGTGTGCTGTTGTGGCCTTGCCATCAACGCTCTTTCAGCACGTAGTCTGTGGGGGACAGGGAGGGGGAGGGGTGGTGTGTGTGTGTGTGTGTGTGTGTGTGTGGCCCTTGCCATCAAACCTCTTTCACCGCTATCTGTTGGGCAGGGGTTGTGTCGTGTGTGTGTGTGTGTGTGCCCGGCTATCTTCAGCACCGCTATCTGTGGGGGACAGGGAGGGGGTGGTGTGTGTGTGTGTGTGTGTGTGTGTGTGTGCCCTTGCCATCAACCTCTCTTTGTGCTATCTGTGGGGACCAGGCCGGTGGGGGAGGGTGGTGTGTACATCCTTGTGTGTGTGTGTGTGTGTGTGTGTGTCATGTGTGTTGTGGCCCTTGCCATCAAACCTCTTTCAGCACCCGCTATCTGTGGGGACAGGGAGGACTTAGGGGTGTGCTGGTGTGTGTGGTGTGTGTGTGTGGCCCTTGCCATCCAACCTCTTTCAGCACCGCTATCTGTGGGGACAGGGAGCTTGATGTGTGCTGTCAGGCACTTGGGGCTATCCTGTGCGGCAGGGAGGGGGAGTGTGTGTGTGTGTGTGTGTGTGTGTGCTATCTGTGCGTGGTGTGTGTGTGTTGTGTGTCGTGACAGACCTTGCCATCAAACCTCTTTCAGCACCGGTAGACAGGGAGGACGGAGACCTCCACATCACCTACGTGTGTGTGACCTGTGCCTGTGTACATGTGTGTGTTGTGACATTGTGGCCCTTGCCTCAACCTCTTTCAAGCACCGCTATCTGTGGGACAGGGAGGGGGAGGGTAGCGTGTGTGTGCTGTGTGTGCATGTGTTGTGTGGCCTTCCATCAAACCTCTTCAAAAGCACCGCTATCTGTGGGGCGACAGAGGGGGAGGGGTTGTTGTACCTCTCGTGTGTGTGTGTGTGTGTGCACTGTGTGTGTGGCCCTTGGCCCTTCCAACCTCTTTCATCAACCTCTTTCAGCACCGCATCTGTGGGGGACAGGGAGGGGGAGGGTGCGTGGTTTGTTGCTGTGTGTGACCTGTGTGTGTGGCCCCTTGCACAACCCTCTTTCAGCACGCTATCTGTTGGGGGCGACAGCGGAGGGGGATGGGTGTGTGTGTCGTGCCACACCTGTGTGTGTGTTTTGTGTGGTGTGTGTGGCCCTGCCATTCAAACCTCTTTCAAGCACCGCTATCTGCTATCTGGGGTTGGGGGACAGGAGGGGGGAGGGGTGGTGTTTGTGTGTGTGCTGTGTGCACACGTAGTGGTGTAGTGTTGTGGTGGTGGCCCTTGCATCAACCTCTTTCAGCACCGCATATCCGTGGAGAACAGGGAGGGGGGTGGGGCTGTTGTGTGTGTGTGGTGTGGTCGCTGCTGTGTGTGTGTGTGTGCCCTTGCCATATTCAACCTCTTTCAGCACCGCTATCTGTGGGGACAGGGAGGGGAGGGGTGGTGTGTGTGTGTGTTGTGTGTGTGTGGCCCTTGCCATCCACCACTCTTCAACCTCTTTCAGGCACCGCTATCTGTGGGGGACAGGAGCAAAAAAGGAGGGGTGGTGTGTGTGTTGTGTGTGTGTGTGTGTTGCCCTTTGCCAATACAACCTCTATTCAGCACCGGCTATCCTGTTGGGGGGACAGGGATGGGAGGGGTTGTTGTGTGTGTGTGTGTGTGTCGGCCCTTGCCATCAACGCTCTTTCAGCACCGCTTTCGTGGGGACAGGGAGGGGGGGAGGGGTGGTGGTAGTGTGTGTGTGTTGTGTGGTGTTGTGCCCTTGCCATCAACCTTCTTTCAGCACCGCTATCTGTGGGGGACCGAGGGAGGGGCGAGGGGGTTTTTTTGGGGGTGTTGTGTGTGTGTGGTGGTGTGTGTGTGTGGCCCTTGCCATCAACCTCTTTCAGCACCGCTATCTGTGGGGGACAGGGAGGGGGAGGGGTGGTGTGTGTGTGTGTGTGTGTGTGTGTGTGTGTGTGTGTGTTGTGTGGCCCTTGCATCAACTCTTTCAGCACCGCTATCTGGGGGACAGGGAGGGGGAAGGGGTGGTTGTGTGTGTGTGTGTGTGTGTGTGTGGCCCTTGCCATCAACCTCTTTCAGCACCGCTATCTGTGGGGGACAGGGAGGGGGAGGGGTGGTGTGGTGTGTGTGTGTGTGTGTGTGTGTGTGTGTGGCCCTTGCCATCAAACCTCTTTCAGCACCGCTATCTGTGGGGGACAGGGAGGGGGAGGGGTGGTGTGTGTGTGTGTGTGTGTGTGTGTGTGTTTGCCCTTGCCATATCAACCTCTTTCAGCACCGCTATCTGTGGGGGACAGGGAGGGGGAGGGTGTGTTGTGTGTTGTGTGTGTGTGTGTGTGTGTGTGGTGTCGTGTGGCCCTTGCCATCAACCTCTTTCAGCACCGCTATCTGTGGGGGGACAGGCAGGGAGGGGGTGTGGTGTGTGTGTGTTGTGTTGTGTGTGTGTGGGCCCTTGCCATCACCTCTTTCAGCCACCGCTATCTCGTGTGGGGGACAGGGAGAGGGGAGGAGGGGAAGGGGTGTGTGGTGTGTGTGTGTGTGTGTGTGTGGCACTTCATCAACCTTTTTCAGCACGCTTCTGTGGGACAGGGAGGGGAGGGGTGGTGTGTGTGGTGTGTGTGTGTGTGTGGGCCTTGCCATCAACCTCTTTCAGCAGCCGCTATCTGTGGGGGACAGGGAGGGGGAGGGTGGTGTGTGTGTGTGTGTTATGTGTGTGTGTGTGTGTGTGGTGTGTGGCCCTTGCCCATCAACCTCTTTCAGCACCGCTATCGTGAGGTGGACAGGGAGGGGATAGGGGTGTGTGTGTGTGTGTGTGTGTGTGTGTGTGGCCCTTGCCATCAACTCTTCAGCAGCGCTATCTGTGGGGGACAGGGAGGGAGGGGTGGTGTGGTGTGTGTGTGTGTGGCCTGCATCAACCATCTTTCAGCACCAGCTATCTTGGGGGACAGGGAGGGGGAGGGGTGGTGGTGTGTGGTGTGGTGTGTGTGTTGTGGCCTTGCCATCAACCTCTTTCAGCACGCTATCTGTGGGGGACAGGGAGGGAGGGGTGGTGTGTGGTGTTGTGTGTGTGTGTGTCGGTCCTGCCATTCACGCCTCTTTTTCAGCACCGGCTATTGTGTGGGACAGGGAGGGGAGGGGGTGGTGTGTGTTGTGTGTGTGTGTGCCACAAGGCAGTCACCTCTTTCAGCACCCCGCTATCTGTGGGGGACAGGGAGGGGGAGGGGTTGGTGTGTGTGTGTGGTGGTGTGTGATGTGGTGTGTTGTGTGTGTGAGGCCCTTGCACAACCTCTTTTTCAGCACCGCTATCCTGTGGGGGCACAGGGAGGGGGAGGGGTGGTGTGGTGGTGTTGTGTGTGTGTGTGTGTGTGTGTGGCCCTTGCATAACCTCTTTCAGCACGCTATCTGTGGGGGACAGGGAGGGGGAGGGTGGTGTGGTGTGTGTGTGTGGTGTGTTGTGGTGGTGTGTGTGTGGCCCTTGCCATCAACCTCTTTCAGCCCACCGCTATCTTGGGGGACAGGAGGAGGGGGAGGGGTGGTGTGTGCTGTGTGTGTGTGCTGTGGTGTGGCCCTTGCCATCAACTCTCTTCAGCACCGCTATTCTGTGGGGACAGGGAGGGTGGGCGGTGTTGTGTGATTGTGTGTGTGCTGTGTGTACAGTGTGTGTGTGTGGTCCTTGCCATTCAACCTCTTTGGTGTGTGTGTGTGTGTGTGTGTGTGTGTGTCGTGCCCATCAACCTCTTTCAGCACCTCTATCTGTGCCAGGGAAGGGGGAGGTGCAGTGTGTGTGTGTTGTGTGTGTAAGCCCTTGCCATTTCAACCCTCAGCACCGCTTTCAGGGTGGTGTGTGTGTGTGTGTGCTGTGTGTGTGTGTGTGTTGTTGTGTGTGTGTGTGTGTGTGGGCCCTTGCAGGCCACCGATCTGTGGGGGACAGGAGGGACTTGCCATCAACCTCTTCAGCACCGCTATCTTGGGTACAGGAGGGGAGGGGTGGTGTGTTGGTGTGGCGTCGTGTGTGGCCACTTGCCACCTCTTTCAGCCAACCCTATCTGTGGGGGAACAGGAGAAGGGGTGGTGTGTGTGTGTGGCTGTGTGTGTGTGTGTGTGTGGCCCTGCCATCAAGCCTCTTTCCAGAGGCAACGCTATTTGGGACAGGGGAGGTGGTGTTGGGTGTGTGTGTGTGTGGTGTGTGGCCCTTGCCATCAACCTTCTTTCAGGCACCGCTATCGAGGAACAGGGAGGGGAGCGGTGGTGTGTGTGGTGTGACTGTGTGTGTGTGTGTGTGTGTTGGCCCTTGCCATCAACCTCTTCAAGCACCGCTATCTGTGGGACAGGGGGAGGGGGAGGGTGGTGCTCCTGTGTGTGTGTGTCCTGTGTGTGTGGCCCTTGCCATCAACCCTCTTTCGGCGACAGGGGAGGGGGAGGGGTGGTTGTGGTTTGGTGTGGTGTGTGGGCCCTTGCCATCAACCTCTTTCAGCACCGCTATCTGTGGGGAGACAGGAGGCGGAAGGGGTGGTGTGTGTGTGTGCCCTGTGTATGTGGTGTGTGTGCCCTGTGACCTGTGTGGTCCTTGCCATCAAACAGCACCGTATCTGGGGGACAGGGAGGGAGGGGTGGTGGTGTTTTTGTGCTTGTGTGTGTGGCGCCCGCAATATCAGAGCACCGCATGGGGCGGCAGGGAGGGAGCGGTGGTGTGTGTGTGTCACCTGTTGGCTGGGGCTGTGTGTGTGTGTGTGCCCTTGCCAGTTCAACCTCTTTCAAGCACCGCTATCTGTGGGGGAGGGAGCGGGAGGGTGGTGCTGTGTGTGTGATGTGTGTGTGTGCGTGTGTGTGTGTGTGTTGGCGGCCATCAAACCTCTTTTGCACCGCTATCTGTGGGGACAGGAGGGGATGTGCTGTGTTGGTTGCTGTGTGCCCTGGCCATCAACCCTCAGCGCTATCTGGTGGGGGACAGGGAGGGAGGGTGGTGTGTTGTGTTGTTGTGTGTGCTGTGGTGTGTGTGGGCTGCCATCCAAACCTCTGTTCAGCACCGCTATCTGTGGGGGACAGGAGGGGGAGGGGTGAGTGCGTGTGTGTGGGTTTGCTGTTGTGCTGGCTGTGATGTGTTGGTGCGCCCCTTGCCATCAAACCTCTTTCAGCACCGCTATCTGTGGGACCAGGGAGGGAGGGTAGTGTGTGTGTGTGTGTGTTGAATGTGCTGGCCACTTGCCATCAACCTTCTTTCAGCACCGCTAATCTGTGGGGGGACAGGAGGCGAGGCGGCGTTGTGTGTGTGTGTGTGTTGTGTGTCAGTGTGTGTGTATGTGTGGTGTGGCCCTTGCCATCAACCCTCTTTCAAGCCACCGCTATCTGTGGGACAGGGAAGGTGGAGGGGTGGTGTGTGTGTGCATGTGTGTGTGTGTGGCCCTTGCCATCAACCTCTTTCAGCACCGCTAATCTGTGGGGACAGCGGGGGAGGGTGGTTGTCCCGATGTGTGCTGTGTGTGTGTATGTGTGTGGCCCTTGCCATCAACCTCTTTCCAGCACCAGCTATCTGTGGGGGACAGGGGAGGGGAGGCGGGGTAGGTGTTGTGTGTTGTGTGCTGTGTTGTGTGTGTGTTGTGCCCTTTCATCAACTCTTTCAGCACCCGCTATTGTGGGGACAGGGACGTGGGATTGGGGTGGTGTGGCGTGTGTGTGTGGTGTGGTGTGTGTGTGGCCCTTTTGCCATCGACCTCTTTCAGCAACCGCTTATCTGGTGGGGGGACAGGAGGGAGGAGGGTGGTGGTGTGGTGTGATGTGTGTGTGTGTGTGTGTGTGGCCTTGCATTCAAACCTCTTTTCAGACACGCTGGGGGACAGGAGGGGGAGGGGTGGTGTGTGTGTGGTGTGTGGTGTGTGTGCCCTTGCCACTCAACCTTTCTTGTGGGGGACCAGGGAGGTGGAGGGGTGTGTGTGTGTGTGTGTGTGTGTTGGGTGTCGTGCTGTTGTGTGTGTGGGCCATCAACCTCTTCTCAGACCGTGGTGTGTGTGTGTGTGTGTGTGTTGATTGTGTGTGTGTGGTGTGGCCCTTGCATCACCTCTTTCAGCACTGCTTCTGTGGGGACAGGGAGGGGAGGGGTGGTGTGTGTGTGGTGTGTATGTGTTGTGTGTGTGTGTGTGTGTGGCCCTTGCCATCAACTCTTCAACACCGCTATCGCAGGGAGGGAAGGGGTGGTGTGTGTGTGTGGTGTGTGGTGTGTGGCTTGCCAGCCGGCAACGGCTATCTGTGGGGACCAGGGAGGCGATGGGTGGTGTGTGTGTGTTGTGACTTGGGGGACAGGAGGGGAGGGGTGTGGTTGTGTGTGTGTGTGTGTGTGTGTGGTGTGGCCCTTGCCATCAACCTCTTTCAGCCCGCCTTGTGGGGGGACAGGGAGGGGGAGGGGTGGTGTGTGTGTGTGTGTGTTGTGTGTCTTCACCTCGCCACCGCTAATCATGTTGGGCGGACGGAGGGGGAGGGGTGGGTGTCGTGTGTGTGTGTGCTGCTGTGTGTGTGTGTGTGTGTGTGGCCCTTGCCATCAACCTCTTTCAGCCCCTGCTGTGGGGGCAGGGACGAAGGGGGAGGGGTGTGTGGTGTCGTGTGTGTCTGTGCCATCAACCTCTTTGCAGCAACCGGTTCTGTGGGGGACAGGGAGGGGGTGGTGTGTTGTGTGTGTGTGTGGGCCATCAACCTCTTTCAGGCACGCTATCTGTGGGGGAGCAGGGGGGAGGGGGAGGTGTGGTGTGGTGTGTGTGTGTGTGTGCTGTGTGGCCCTTGCCTCACCCCTCTTTTCAGCAATCGGCTATCTGCTGAGGAACGGGAGGGGGAGGGTGGTGTGTGTGTGTGTGGTGTTTGCCTGTGTGTGTGGATGTGTGTGTCTGTGATGGCCTTGCCCATCACCCACTTTCAGCACCGCTATGTGTGGGCGGAACAGGAGGAGAGGGGTGGTGTGTGTGTGTGATGGCCATCAACCTCTTTCAGCCACGCTATCTTGTGGGGACAGGGAGGAGGGAGAGTGCCTGTGTGGGGTTGTGTATTGGGTGTGTGTGTGGCCTTTGCATCAACCCTCTTCACTACCCTATGTGTGGGGGACCAGGTGAGGGGGAGGGTGGTGGTTGTGTGTGTGGGTGTGGTGTGTGTGTGTGTGTGTGTGTGTGTTGGCCCTTGCCATCAAACCTCTTTCAGCCACCGCTATCTGTTGGGACAGGAGGGGAGGCGGTGGTGTGTGTGTGTGTGTGTGTCTGTGTGTGTGTGCCCTTACATCAACCTCTTTCCAGCACCGCTATCTGTGGGGCAGGCTTAGGGGGAGGGTGTGTGTGTTGTGTGTGTTGTGTCGTGTGTGTGTTGTTGTTCGTGTTTTTGTGTGTGGCGCCCTTAGCCATCAACCTCTCTCAGCACCGCTATCTTGTGGGGGGACAGGAGAGGGGGGAGGGTGGTGTTGTGGTGTGTTGTGTGGTGCCCTTTGCATCAACCTCTTTCAGCACCGCTATCTGTGGGGACAGGGAGGGGAGGGTGGTGTGTGTGTTGTGTGTGTGTGTGTGTGGGCCCTTGCCATCAACCTCTTTCAGCACCGCTATCTGTGAGGACAGGAGGGGGAGGTGAGGTCTCTGTGTGTGTGATGTCGGTGTGCTGTGCCTTGCCATCAACCCTCTTTCAAGCCACCGCTTATCTGTTGGGGACAGGATGGGAGGGTGCCCTGTGTCTGAGTGTGTGTGCTGTGTGTGTGTGTGGCCCTTGCCATCAACCTCTTTCCAGCCACCCGCATCTGTGGGGCACAGGGAGGGGGAGCGGTGGTAGTGTGTGTGTGTGTGTGTGTGTGGCCCTTGCCATCAACCGTCTTCAGCACCGCTATCTGTGGGACAGGGAGGGGCAGGGTGTGGTGTTGTGTGTGTGTGTGTGTGTGTGTGTGGTTGGCCCTTGCCATCAACCTCTTTTCAGCACCGCTTATCTGTGGGGACAGGTGAGGGGAGGGGTTGGTGTTGTTGTGGTGTGTGTGTGTGTGTTGTGGCCCTTGCCTCAACCTCTTTCAGCACCGCCTAATCTGTGGGACAGGGAGGGGGGGAGGCGGTGGTGTGTGTGTGTGTGTGTGTGTGGTGTGTGTGGGCCCTTGCCATCAACCTCTTCAGCGCCGCATCTGTGAGGAACAGGGCAGGGACGGAGGGGTGTGCTGTGTGTGTGTGTGTGTGCTGTGTTGTGTCGTGTGTTGTGCCCTCGCCATCAACCTCTTTCAGCACCGCTATCTGTGGGGGACAGGGAGGGGGAGGGGTGGTGTGTGTGTGTGTGTGTGTGTGTGGCCCTTGCCATCAACCTCTTTCAGCACCGCTATCTGTGGGGGACAGGGAGGGGGGGGGGTGGTGTGTGTGTGTGTGTGTGTGTGTGTGTGTGTGAGGCCCTTTTGCCAATCAACCTCTTTCAGCACCGCTATCTGTGGGGGACAGGAGGGGAGGGTGGTGTGGTGTGTGTGTGTGTGTGTGTGTGTGTGCGTGGTGTATGTGTGTGTTGTGCCCTGCCATCAACCTCTTTCAGCAACCGCTATCTGTGGGGACAGGGAGGGCAGGGGGTGATTGCTGTGTGTGTGTGTGTGTGTGTTGTGTGTGTGCGCCTTGCATCAACCTTTCTTTCAGACACCGCTATCTGTGGGGGACAGGGAGGCGGAGGGTTGGTGTCGTGTGCTGTGGTGTTGTGTTGTTGTGGTGTGTGGTGTGTGTTGGCCCTTGCCATCAACCCTTTCAGCACCGCCTATCTGTGGGACAGGGAGGCGAGGGTGAGGTGGGTGTGTGTGTGTGTGTGTGTGTGGCCCTTGCCATCAACCTCTTTCAGCACCGCTATCTGTGGGGGACAGTGAAGGGGAGGTGTGTGTGTTGTGTCGTAGTCGTGTGTGTGTGTTGTGTTGTTGTGTTGTGTGTGTGCCCTTTAGCCATCAACCTCTTTCAGCACCGCTATCTGTGGGGGACAGGGAGGGGGAGGCGCGTGCGTGGGCTACTGTGTGTGTGTGTGTGTGGGCCCTTGCCATCAACCTTTCGTGCGCACCCTATCTGTTGGGGACAGGATGGGAGGTGTGTGTGTGTGTGTGTGTGTGTGTGTGTGTGTGTGTGTGTGTGTGTGTGTGTGTTGCCCTTGCCATCAACCTCTTTCAGCACCGCTATCTGTGGGACAGGGAGGGGGAGCGGGCTGGTGTGTGTGTGTGTGTGTGTGTTGGCCCTTAGCCATCAACCTCTTTCAGCACCGCTATCTGTGGGGGACAGGGGGGGGAGGGTGGTGTGTGTGTGTGTGTGTAGTGTGTGATGTGTGTGTGTTGGCCCTTGCCATCAACCTCTTTCAGCAGCACGCTATCTGTGGGCGACAGGGAGGGAGTGGTGTGTGTGTGTGTGTTGTGTGGCCCTTGCCATCAAACCTCTTTCAGCACCGCTATCTGTGGGGACAGGGAGGGGAGGGCAGGGGTGGTCCAGTGTGTGTGTGTGTGTGTGTGTGTGTGGGTGGCCCTTGCCATCAACTCTTTCAGCAGCCACGCTATCCTGTGGGACAGGGAGGGGGAGGTGGTGTGTGTGTGTTACTGTGTGTGTGTGTGTCTGGCCTTTTGCCACAAACCTCTTTCCAGCACCGCTATCTGATCCTGCTGGGGACAGGGATGAGAGGGGTGTGTGTGTGTGTGTGTGTGCTGTGTGTGTGTGTGGCCCTTGCCATCAACCCTCTTCAACAGCACCGCTATCTGTGGGACCCAGGGAGGGGAGGGGTGGTGCCACTTGTGTGTGTGCCTGTTTCGTGTGTGTGTGTGTGTGTGTGTGTGTGTGTGTGGCCCTTGCCATCAACCTCTTTAACACCGCTATCTGTCCTGTGTGTGTGTTGTGGTGTGTGTGTGTGCCCTTGGCACCGCTAGGGGAGGGGGAGGGGTGGTGTGGGAGTGTGGTGTGTGTGTGTGTGTGTGTGTGTGATTGTGTTGGGTCGGCCCTGTTGCCTCTTCAGCCAACCGCTATCTGGCGGGGACAACTCATGTGTGTGTGTGTTTTGTTGATTGTGGCCCTTGGCACGCAGCGGAGGGGGAGGGGTGGTGTGTTGTGGGGGTGGTGTGTGTGTGTCAAGCTCTTCAGCACCTGGTTCTGTGGGGACGGGAGGGGGAAATGGTGTGGGTTGTGTTGTGTGGTAGTGTGTGTGGCCCTGTGCCCATCAACCTCAGCACCGCTTCTGTGGGGACAGGGAGGGGGAGGCGGTGCGTGTGTGCTATTTAGTGTGGGGAGACAGGGAGGGGAGGGGTGGTGTGTGCCCTTTGCCAATCAACTCTTACAGACACCCAGTTGTGGGGGAGCTACGGCGAGGGCAGGGGGTGGTGGTGTGTTGTAGGGTCGGTGTGTGTGTGTGTCTGGGGGGACAGGGCGAGGGGGAGGGGTGGTGGTGTGTGGTTATGTGTGTGTGTGTGTTGTGTGGGCCCTTGCATTCAACCTCTTTCAGCAGGCTAAGGGGGGAGGGGGGTGTTGTGTGGTGTGGTGTGTGGTGTGTGTGTGGTGCTCTTGCCATAACCTCTTCACACCGGCTATCGTGTGGGGGACAGGAGGGGGAGGGAGGCTCTTGCGAGCATCGCTATTTGCTGTGGGGAAGGAGGGGAGGGGTGGTGTGTGTGTGTGTGTGTGTGTGGCCCAGTGTATCGTGTGTTGTGTGTGTGGCCCTTGCCATCAACCTCTTTCAGCACCGCTATGTGGCCCTGTGCGGGGGACACGAGGGGAGGCGGTGGTGTGTGTGTGTTTGTGTGTGCATGTGTCAGCACCGTTAAAATGTGTGTGTTGGCCCTTGCCATCAACCTCGGGGGTGTGTGTGTGTGTGTGTGTGTTTTCAGCACCGCTATCGTAATCTGTGTGGGGACAGGGAGGGGGAGGGGGTGTGTGTGTGCTGTGTGTGTGTGTGTGTGCTGTGTGTGGCCTTGCCATTCAACCTCTTTCAGCCACCGCTATCTGTGGGAGGACAGGGAGGCGGGAGGCAGGTGTGCTCTGCTGTGTGTGTGTGTGTGTGTTGTGGCCCTTGCCACAACTCTTTCAGCACCGCGTATCTGTGGGGGACAGGAGGGCGGAGGGTGGTTGTTGTGTGTGTGTGTGTGTGGTGTGGTCCCATCAAACTCTTTCCAGCACCGCTATTCTTGGGGGACAGGAGGGCGGTGGCGGTGAGTGTGGTGGTGTGGTGCTGTGGCCTCTTGCCATCACACCTCTTTCAGCACGCTATCTGTGGGGGACAGGAGGGGGAGGGGTCCACGGTGTGTGTGTGGTATGTGTGTGTGTGTGTGTGTGTGTGTTTGCCCTTGCCATCAACCTATTTCAGCACCGCTATCTGTGGGGACAAGGGAGGGGGAGTGTGTGTGTGTGTGTGTGTGTGTGTTGTGTGGCCTGCCATCAAACCTCTTTCAGCACCTCCTATCTGTGGCGGACAGGAGGGGAGGGGTGTGCTGTGTGTGTGTGTGTGTGTGGTGTGTGGCCCAATGCATCAACCTCTCCAACACCGTATCTGTGGGGGACAGGGACGGCGGAGGCGGGTGTTGTGTGTTGTGTGTGTGGTGTTGTGTGTTGTGCATGTGCTGTGTGTGTGGCCCTGCAACCTCTTTCAGCACCGCCCTATCTATGTGGGCGACAGGGAGGCAGGCGGTGGGGGTGTGTGTGTGTGGTGTGTGTGTTGTGCCCCTTGCCATCACCCTCCTTTCAAGGCACCGCTTATCTGTGGGGGGAACCAGGAGAGGGAAGGGCGTGTGTTTGTTGTGGTGTGTGTGTCCCTTTGCCATCAAACTCTTTTCAAAGCGCACCGCTATCTGTTGGGGGACAGGGAGGGGGAGGGTGTGTGTGTGTGTGTGTGTGTGTGTGTGTGCCCTTGCCATCAACCTCTTTCAAAAGCACCGCTATCTGTGGGGGACAGGGCAGGCGGGAGGTGGTGTGTGTGTGTGTGTGTGTGTGTGTGTGTGTCTGTGTGTGTGGCCCTTGCCATCCTCACTTCTTCGCGACCTCTTTCCAGCACCGCTATTGTGGGGACAGGGAGGGGGAGGGGTGGTGTGTTGTGTGACCTGTGTGGTGTGTGGTGTGTGTGTGTGTGTGTGTGGCCCTTGCATCACCCTCTCAACATTTCAGCACCGCTATCTGTTTTTTTTATGGGGGACAGGGAACGGGGGAGGGTGGTGTGTGTGTGTGTGTTGTGTGTGTGTGTGTGCCGTGTGGGGTGTGTTGTGTGTGTGGCCCTTGCCCATCAAACCTCTTTCAGCACCGCTATCTGTGGCGGAAAAACAGCGGAGGGGAGGGGTGCGTGTGGCCGGTGGGTTTGTGTGTGTGTGTGTGTGTGCTTCTGTGTGGCCTTGCCATCAACCTTCTTATCTCTTTCAGCACCTATCTGTGTGGGACAGGGAGGGGCGAGGCGTGGTTGTGATGATGTGTGTGTGTGTGTTGTGTGTGTGTGTGGCCTTGCCATTTTCAACCTCTTTCAGCACCGCTATCTGTGGGGGACAGGGAGCCGGGGAGAGGTGGTGGTGTGTTGTGTGTGTGTGTGTGTGCTGTGGCTTGTGTGTGGCCCTTGCCATTCAAATCTCTTCAGCAACCGCTATTCGTGGCCTCAAGGGGACAGGGAGGGGGAGGGGTGTGTGTGTGTGTGGGTCTGTGTGTGTGTGTGTGTGTGTGGCCCTTGCCATCAACCTCTTTCAGCCACGGGCTGATCTGTGGGGAGCAGGGAGGGGGAGGGTGGTTGTGTGTGTGTGTGTGTGTGGTGGCCCTTGCCATCAACCCTTTCAGCACCGTCTGTGGGGGACAGGGGGGGGAGGGGTGGTGTGTGTGTGTGAATGTGTGTGTGTGTGTGTGTGTGGCCCTTGCCATCAACCTCTTTCAGCACCGCTATCTGTGGGGGACAGGGAGGGGGAGGGTGTGGTGTGTGTGTTGTGTGTTGTGTGTGTGTGTGTTGGCCCTTGCCATCAACCTCTTTCAGCACCGCTATCTGTGGGGGACAGGGAGGGGGAGGGGTGGTGTGTGTGTGTGTGTGTGTGTGTGTGTGTGGCCCTTGCCATCAACCTCTTTCAGCACCGCTATCTGTGGGGGACAGGGAGGGGGAGGGGTGCGTGTGTGTGGTGTGTGTGTGTGTGTGTGTGGCCCTTGCCATCAACCTCTTTCAGCACCGCTATCTTGTGGGGGACAGGGAGGGGGAGGGGTGGTGTGTGTGTGTGTGTGTGTGTGTGTGGCCCTTGCCATCAACCTCTTTCAGCACCGCTATCTGTGGGGGACAGGGAGGGGGAGGGGTGGGGGAGGGGTGTGGTGGTGCCTCAACCTCTTTCGCTATCTGTGTGTGCTGTGTGTGTGTGTGTGTGGTTGCCCATCAACCTCTTTCAGCGCTATCTGTGGGGACAGGGAGGGGGAGGGGTGGGGGTGTGTTGTGTGTGTGCGTGTGTGTGCTGGCCCTTGCCATCAACCTCTTTCAGCACCGTGTGTGTGGGGACGGGAGGGGGAGGGGGTGGTGTTGTGTGTCTGGCCCTTGCCATAAAAGCAGTATCTTGTGGGGGCTATCTGTGGGGGACAGGGAGGGGGAGGGGTGGTGGTGTGTGGTGTGTGTATGGGTGTGTCGTGTGTGTGTGTGTGTGGCCCTTGCCATCACCTCTTTCAGCACCGCTATCTGGGGACAGGGAGGGGGAGGGGGTGGTGTGTGTGTGTGTGTGCTGTGGCCGTGTGTTTCAGCCCTTGGGGACAGGTGTGCTGAAGGTGTGGTGTGTGTGTTGTGTGTGTGTGTGTGTGTGGCCTTGCTATCTACCTGCTTCAGCCAGCACCGCTTATCTGGGTGGGGACAGGGAGGGGGAGGGGTGGTGGTGTGGTGTGCGTGTGTGGTGTGGGGAGCGCCTCTTTCAGACTCGCTATCTTTTGGGGGACAGGGAGGGGCAGGGGTGGTGTGTGTGTGTGTGTGTGGCCTTGCCATCAACCTCTTTTCAGCACCGCCTATCTGTGGGGGGACAGGGAGGGGGAGGGGTGGTGTGTGTGTGTGTGTGTGTTGTGTGTGTGTGGCCTTGCCCTCGACCTCTTTCAGCAGCGCTATCTGTTGGGGACAGGGAGGGGGAAGGGGTGGTTGTGTGTGTGTTGTGTGTGTGTGGCAACTTGCATCACCTCTTTCAGCCGCTATCTGTGGGGGACAGGGAAGGGGGAGGGGTGGTGTGTGTTGTGTGTGCGTGTGTGTGTGGTGTGTGTGTGGTGTTTGTGTGTTGGCCCTTGCCACTCAACCTTTCAGACCGCTATCTGCGGAGGACAAGGGAGGGGGCGGGGTGTGTGTGTGTGTGTGTGTGTGTGTGGTAGTGTGTGTTGTGTGTGGCCCTTGCATCAACCTCTTTCAGCACTGCTATCGTGGGGACAGGGAGGGAGGGTGGTGTGTGTGTGTGTGTATGTGTGTGTGTGTGTGTGGTGTGTGTTGGCGCCTTGGCCTATAATCCTCGTTTCAAGCGACCGCTATCTGTGGTGGGCAGGGAGGGGAAGGGGTGGTGGTTGTGTGTGTGTGTGTTGTGTTGGCCTTGCCAGCAACCTCTTTCACACCGCTATCTGTGGGGGGAGCAGGGAGGGGGAGGGGTGGTGTGTGTGTGTGTGTGTGGTGTGTGGCCTGCATCAACCTATTTTCAGACCGCTAATGCTGTGGGGACCGCAGGGAGGGGGGAGGGTGTGGTGTTGTGTGTGTGTGTGTGTGTGGCCCTTGCCATCAACGCCCTCTTTTTCAGCACCGCTATGCTGTGGCGGACAGGGGGAGGGGGAGAGGTGGTGTGTGTGGTGTGTGTGGTGTGTGGATCAAACCTCTTTCAGCACCGCTAATCTGTGGGACGCATGCCTCACCTCTTCAAACCTCTTTTCGCGCCCGGCTACTGTTGGGGGGACAGGGAGGGGGAAGGGGGTGGTGTGTGTGGTGGTGTGTGTGTGTTGGTTGTGTGCCCTTGTGTGGCCGTTGCCATGCACCTCAACCTCTTTCAGTGCACTGTAATCTGTGGGGGACAGGGGGAGGGGGAGGGGGGTGTCGTGTGTGTGTGGTGTTGTGTGGGCCCTGTCATGCAACCCTTTTCAGCCACGCATATTCTGTGGGACAGGGAGGCGGAGAGGTGTTCTGCCTCCTTGCTTGCCATCAACCTCTTTCAGCGAACCGCTATCTGTGGGGGACAGGGAGGGGGGAAGGGGTGGTTGGTGTGTGTTGGTGTGTGTGTGGCACCGGCCTGTGGGGGGATCAGGGAGGGGGAGGGGTTGGGTGTGTGTGTGTGTTGTGTGTGTCTGTGGCCTTGCCAAACTCTTCTGTGGGGGACAGGGAGGGGGAGGGTGGTGGTTGTGTGTGTGATGTGTGTGTGTGTGGTGTGTGTTGTGTGTGTGTGTGCCTATGCCATCAACCCTCTTTCAGCACGCCGCTATCTTGTGCGGGGCGACAGGGAGGGGGAGGGGTGGTGTGTGTGTGTGTGTGTGTGTGTGTGTTGTGTGTGGTGATCGAACTCTTTTCAGCACCGCTATCTGTGGGGACGGACAGGGAGGGGAGGGTGGTTGTGTGTGTCGTGTGTGTGTGTTGTGGGCCTTGCCATCAACCTCTTTCAAGACCGCGTATCGTGGGGGACAGGGAGGGGAGGGGTGCGGGCCCATGGGGTGTGTGTGTGTGTGTGCCCTTGCATACAACCTCTTTCAGCAGCCGCTATCTGTGGGCGGACAGGAGGGTGGAGGGGTGGTGTGTGTGTGTGCTGTGTTGTATGTGTTGTGTTGTGTGTGTGTGTTGTGGCCCTTGCATTCAAACCTCTTTTCCAGCCACCGCTATCTGTGGGGGACAGGGGGAGGGCGTGTCGTGTGCTGTGCACTCTCTGTGTGCCTTGGCTCAACGCCTTCTTTTCAGCACGCTATCTGTGTGGGAGCAGGAGCTGGGGGAGGTGGGTGTGCGTGTGTGTGTGGTGTGTGCTGTGTTGTGTGTGGTGTGTGGCCTGCCATCAACCTCTTTCAGTCACCGCCCTATCCTGTGGAGGGGAAGGGAGGGGAGGGGAGGGGTTGGTGTGTTCGTGTGTGTGTGTAGTGGTGTGTGTGTGTGGTGCTGTGGCCGCCCTTGCCATCAACCTCGTCTTCAGCCCACCAGCACCGGTCCTGTGAGGGGGAAAAAAAAAAAAAACAAGGGTGCAGGGGGAGGGGTGGTGTCGTGTGTGTGTCTGTGTGTGTGTGTGTCGTGCTGTGTGTCGTGCGCCCTTTGCCATCAACCTCTTTCAGCACCGCTATCTTGTGGGGGACGGAGGGGAGGGGTGGGTGTGGACTCTGTGTGTGTGTGTGTGTGTGTGTGTGTGTTGTTGGCCCATTGCCATCAACCTCTTCAGCACCGCTATCTGTGTGGGACAGGGAGGCGGGAGGGGTTGGGTGTGTGTGTGTGTGTGTGCTGTGTGTTGTGTGGTGCCCTTAGCCATCAACCCTCTTTCAGCACTGCTATCTGTGAGAGCGGACCAGGAGGGGGTGCGTGGTGTGTGTGATGTAGTGTTGTGTGTGTGGCCCTTGCCATCAACCTCGTTTCAGCACCAGCTATCTCGTGGGACAGGGATGGGGGTGGGTGTTGTGTGTGGCTGTGTGTGTGTGTGTGTGTGTGTGTGTGTGTTGTGTGTGTGGCCCTTGCCATCAACCTCTTCAGCACCGCTATCTGTGGGGACAGGCGAGGGATAGCGCGGTGGTGTGTGTATGTGTGTGTGCCTGGTGTGGCCTTGCCATCAACCTTCTTTTCAGCACCGCTATCTGTGGGGACAGGGAGGGAGGGGTGGTGATGTGCTGTGTGGTGTGTGTGTGTGTGTGTGTGGCCCTTGCCATCAACCTCTTTCAGCACCGCTATCTGTGGGCGACAGGGAGGGGGAGGGGTGGTGTGTGTGTGTTTTGTGTGTGTGGTGTTTGTGTTGTGTGTGCCCTTGCCATCAACCTCTTTCAAGCACCGTATTTGTTGGGGGACCAGGGAAGCGGTGAGGGTGGTGTGTGTGGTGTGTGTGTGGTGCTTGTGTGGACCTTTCCATTCAACCTTCTTTCAGGCACCGGTAATCTGATGGGGGACAGGGAGGGGCGAGGGGTGGGTTGTGTGTGTGTGATGTGTGTGTGGTGTGTGTGTGTGTGGCCCTGCATCAACCTCTTTCAGCACCGCTATCCCTGTGGGGGACAGGGAGGGGAGGAGTGTGTGTGGATGTTGTTGTGTGCTGTGTGTGGCCCTTGCCATCAACCCTCTTTCAGCACCGCTAATTCGTGGCGGGAAGGAGGGGAGGGGTGGTGTGTTGTGTGTGTGTGTGTGTAGTTGTGTGTGTGTGCGGCACTTCTTGCTGTGCGGGCAACAGGCGAGGGGGAGCGGGTGGTGTGTGTGACTGTGTGTGTGTGTGTGTGTTGTGTGGGCCCCATCAACATTTGTTCAGCACCGCTATCTGTGCGGGGACAAGGGAGGGGGGGGGTGGTGTGTGGTGTTGTGTGTGTGTGTGTGTGTGTGGCCCTTCCATGACCTCTTCAGGCACGCTTTCTTGTGGGGGACAGGAGAGGGGAGGGCGGAGGGTGTTGTGTGTGTGTGTGTGTGTGCCCTGTGTGTGTGTGGCCCCTTGCTAAACTCTTTCAGAACCGCATCCTGTGGGAACAGGGGAGGGAGGGCCTTGCATCAACCTCTTTCAGTCACCGCTATCTGTGGGGGACAGGGATGGGGGAGGGTTGTGTGGGTTGTGTGTGTGTGGGCCTCTTTGCCATCAACTCTTTTCAGCACCGCTATCTGTGGGGGGCTCAGGTAGCGGGGTAGGGGTGGTGTGGTGTGTGGTGTTCGTGTGTGTGTGTGTGGTGTGTGTTTGTGTGTGTGGCCCTGTTGCCTCAGCCTCTTTCAGCACCGCATCCTGCGGAGGAACTAGGGAGCAGGAGGGTGTGTGTGTGTGGTGTGTGTGTGTGTGTGTGTGTGTGTGGCTTGCCTCAAACCTCTTTCAGCACTGCTCTATCTTGGGGACAGGAGGGGGAGGGGAGGTGTGTGGTGTGTGTTGTATGTGTGTTGTGTGTGTGGTGTGGTGGCCGCTTGCATCAACCTCTTTCACCTCTTTCAACATCGCGCTAATCTGTGGGGGACAGGGAGGGGGAGGGGTGGTGTGTAGGTGTGTTGTGTGTGTGTTGGCCCTTGGCCAAGCAACCTCTTTCAGCACCCCTACTGTGGGGACAGGGAGGGGATGGGTGGCTGTGGTTGGTGTGTGTGTGTGTGTGTGTGGTGGCCTTGCCATCAACCTCTTTCAGACGCTATCTGTGGGGGGATACAGGGAGGGGAGGGGTGGATGTGTGTGTGGTGTGGTGTGGTGGCCCCTTGCCATCAACCTCCTTCAGCACGATCTGGTGCAGGGGTGGTGTGTTGTGTGTGTGTCTGTGTGTGGCCATCCATCAACCTCTTCCAGCACCGCTATCGTGGGGGGACAGGGACGGGGGGATGGGGTGGTGTGTGTTGTGTGGTGTGTGTGTGGTGCCTGTGTGTGTGTGTGTGGCCTTGCATCAACCTCTTTCAGCCGCTATCTGTGGGGGACAGGGAGGGGGAGGGGTGGGGTGTGTGCTGTGTGTGTGTGTGTTGGCCTTGCATCCTCTTCAGACACGCAGCTATCTGTGAGGTGGATGAGGGAGGGGGAGGGGTGGTGTGTGTTGTGTGTGTGTGGCCTTGCCTCAACCTCTTTGCATCAACCTTCTTTTCAGCATCCGCTATCTGTGGGGACAGGGAGGGGGGAGGGGGTGGTGTGTGTGTGGTGTGTGTGGTGTGTGTGGCCTTGCCATCAACCTCTTTAGCCGCTATGCTGTGGGGACATGGGGAGGGGGAGGTGTGCTGTGTGGTGTGTGTGTGTGTGTGTGTGTGTTGCCATCACCTCTTTAGCCGCTATCTGTGGGGGGGGACAGGCGAGGGGGCAGGCGTCTGCGTGTGTGTTGTGTGTGTGTGTGTGTTGTGCTGTGTGGTGTGGCCCTTGCCCATCAACCTCTGTCAGCCACGCTATCTGTGGGGGGACAGGGGAGGGGGAGGGGTGGTGTGTGTGTGTGTGTGCATGTGTGTGTGGCCCTGCCATCAACCTCTCTTTCCAGCCAACCGCTATCTGTGGGGGACAGGGAGGCGGAGGGTGGTGTGTGTGTGTCTGTGTGTGTTGTGTGCTGTGTGTGGCCCTTGCCAATCAACCTCTTTCCACACCAGCTATCTGTGTGGACAGCGGGAGGGGGAGGGTGGTGTGTGTGTGTGTGTGTGTGTGTGTTGTGTCTGCGCCATTCCATCACCTTTTCAAGCACCGCTTATCTGTGCGGGGACAGGGAGGGAGGGGTGGTGTTGTGTGTGTGTGTGTGTGTGTTGTGCCCTCCATCAACCTCTTTCAGCCCACCGCTATCTTGGGGACAGGGGAGGGGGAGGGGTGGTGTGTGTGTGTGTGTGCTGTGTGTGTGTTGTGTGCTGGGCCCCTTGCCGATCAACCTCTTTCAGCACCGCATCTGTGAGGAAACAGGGAGGGGGGTGGTGTCTGTGTGTGTTGTGTGTGTGTGTGTGTGTGGTGTGTGGCCCTGCCATTCAACCTCTTTCAGCACCGCTATTCTGGTGCGGGACAGGGAGGGGAGGTGTGGTGTCGTGTGTGCCTGTGTTGTGTGTGTGGCCCTTGCCAATCAAAACCTCTTTCAGCACCGCTATCTGTGGGGGACAGGAGGGGAGGTTTGGTGGTGTGAGGGCCCTTTGCCATCAACCTCTTTCAGGCTCACCGCTATCTGTGGGGGAACAGGGAGGGGGAGGGGTAGCGTGTGTAAAAATCGTGCTGTGTGTGTTGTAGGCCCTATGCCATCAACCTTTTTCAGCACCGCCTATCTGTGGGGAGACAGGATGGGAGGGTGCGTGTGTGTGTGTGTCGTGTGTGTGTGTGTGGCCCTTGCCATCAACCTCTTTCCAGCACCGCCTAAATCTGCGGGCGGACAGGGAGGGGTAAGGGTGAAGCGTGTGTGTGTGTGTGTGATGTGTGTGTGGCCCTTGCCATCAACCTCCTTTCAGCACCGCTATCTGTGGGGGACAGGGAGGAGGAGGGTGTGTGTGTGTGTGGTGTGTGATTGTGTGTGCTGTCGTGCGCCCTTGCCATCAACCTCTTTCAGCACCGCATCTGTGGGGGACAGGGGAGGGCGGGAGGCGTGGTTGTGATGCCTGTTGTGTGTGTGTGTGTGTGTGTGTGGCCCTTTTGCCATCAACCTCTTCAGCACCGCTATCTGTGGCGGAGGCACAGGGAGGGCGGCAGGGATGGTATGTGTGCCCTGTGTGTGACTTGTCGTGTGTGTGTGTGTGTGTGTGTGTGTGTGTGCCGCCCTTTGCCATTCAAACCTCTTTCAGCACCGCCTATCTGTGCGGGAAGGGAGGGGTAGGTGGTGTGGTGTGTGTGTGTGTGTGTGTGTTGTGTTGTTGTGTGTGGCCACTTGATCAACCTCTTTCAGCACCGCTATCTGTTGGGACAGGGAGGGGAGTTGTGTGTGTTGTGCTGTGTGCTGTGTGTTGTGTGCCCTTGCCATCAAACCTCTTCAGCCACCGCCTATTCTGTGGGGACAGGGAGCGGGGAGGGTTGGCTGTGTGTGTGTTGTGTGTTTGTGTGCTGGGCCCTTGCCATCAACTTCTTTCAGCACCGCTATCTTGTGGGGACAGGGAGCGGGGAGGTGGTGTGTGTGTGTGTGTGTGTGCTGTGGCCCTTGCCATCCACACCTTCTTTCAAGCACCGCTATCTGTGGGGACTAGGAAGGGGAGGCGCGTGGTGTGTGTGTGGTGTGGTTGCGTGTGTGCGTGGTGTGCCGCCCTTGCCATCAACCCTTTTCAGCACCCGCCTATCTGTGGGGACAGGGAGGGGGAGGGTGGCCATATGTGTGGTGATGTGTGGTGTGTGTGTGTGTGTGTGTGTGTGTGGCCCTTCCATCAAACCTCTTCAGCCACCGCTATTCTGTGGGGACAGGAGGGGGAGGAGGGAGTAGGTGTGTGTGAGTTGTGTGTGTGTGTCGTGTGTGTGTTGGCCTTGCCATCAACCCTCTTTCAGCACCGCTATCTGTGAAGGACACAGGGAGGGGAGGGGTGTGTGTGTGTGTGTCCTTGTTGTGAATGTGTGTGTTGTGTGGCCCTTGCCATCAACCTCTTTCAGCACCGCTATCTGTGAGGGGACAGGGAGGGGAGGCGGTCGGTGTTGTGTGTGTTTGTGGTCCCCCGTGTGTGTGCGCCCTTGCATCAACCTCTTTCAGCACCGCTAATCTGTGGGGGACAGGGAGGGGAGCGGGTGGTGTGCTGTGTGTGGTGTGTGTGTGTCCCTTGCCATCAACTCTCTTTCAGCACCGCTATCTGTGAGGGGACAGGGAGGCAGCGGAGCGGTGCTGTGTGTGTGCCTGTTGGGTGATGTGTGTGTTGGTGTGTGGTTCCTTGCCATCCAACTCTTTCAGCACCGTATTCTGTGGGGACAGTCGAGGGGCGAGGGTGGTGTGTGTGTGTGTCTTTTTGTGTGTGTGTGTGTGGCCCTTGCCATCAACCTCTTTCAGGCACCTCTATCTGTGGGACAGGGAGGGGGAGGCGGTGGCTGTGTGACTGTGTGTGTGTGGTGTGTGTGTGTGTTGGCCCTCTGCATCATACCTCTTTCAGCACCGCTATCTGTGGGGGACAGGGAAGGGGAGGGGTGGTGTGTGTGTGTGTGTGTGTGTGTGTGTGTGTGTGTGCCTTGTGTGCTCTGTGTGTGTGTGCCCTTGCCATCAACCTCTTTAGCACCGCTATCTGTGGGGGACAGGGAGGCGGAGGGTGGTGTGCTGCGTGTGTGTGTGTGTGTGATGGTGTGCCCTTGCCATCAACCTCTTCAGCCACCGGCTATCTTGTGGGGGACAGGGAGGGGGAGCGGTGGTGGTGTGTGTGTGTGTGTGTGTGTGTGTGCGTGTGTGTGGCCCTTGCCATCAACCTCTTTCAGCACCGCTATCTGTGGCGGACAGGGAGGAGGGGTGGTTGTGTTGTGGTGTTGTGGTGTGTGTGTGTGTGTGGCCCTTGCCATCAACCCTCCTTTCAGCACCGCTAATTCTGTGGGGACAGGGAGGCGGAGGTGGTTGAGTGTGTGTGTGTGTGTCGTGTTGTGTGTGATGCCCTTGCCATCAAACCCTCTTTCCAGCACCGCTATCTGTGAGGAACAGGGAGGGAGGGGTGTGATGTGTGTGAAAGTGTGTGTGTGTGTGCTGTGTGTGTGGCCCTTGCCATCAACCTCTTTCAGCAACCGCCTATCTGTGCGGGGAACAGGAGCGGGTAGGGGTGGTGTGTGCTTGCTTGTGTGTGTGTTGGCCCTGCCATTCAACCTCTTTCCAGCACCGCTATCTGTGGGGGGACAGGGCAGGGGAGGCGGGGTGTGTGTGTGTGTGTGTGTGTGTGCGCCCTGCCCATCGAAACCTCTTCAGGCACCGCTATCTGTGTGGGCAGGGAGGGAGGGTGGTGTGATGTGTGTGCTGTGTGTTGTGTGTTGTGTGCTGTGTCCTGCCATCAACCTCTTTCAAGCACCGTATCTGTGGGGACAGGGAGGGGCAAGGGGTGGTGTGTGTGTGTGTTGCTGTGTGTGTGTGTGGCCCCTTGCCCCATCAACCTCTTTCAGCAACCGCTAATCTGTGGGGGGAAAACAGGAGGGGCAGGCGTTGGTGTGTGTGTGTGTGTGTGTGTGTGTGTGTGTGTGTGTTGCGCCCTTGCCATCAACCTCTTTCAGCAACCGCATATTCTGTGGGACCGAGGGGGAGGTTGTGGTGTGTGTGTGTTGTTGTGTGTTGATGTGTGTGTCTCCTGTGTGTGTTGGCCTGCCATCACCTCTTTTTGCACCGCTATCTTGGGGGGACAGGAGGGAGGGGTCCTGTGTGTGTGTGTGCCTTGTGTGTGTGTGGCCCTTGCCATCAACCTCTTTCAGTCACCGCTATCTGTGGGGAAGGAGGGGGTAGGCGGGTGCGGTGCGTGTGTTGTGTGTGTGTGTGTGTGTGTTGGCCCTTGCCATCAACCTTCTTCAGCACCGCTATCTGTGGGGGACAGGGAAAGGGAGGGGTGTGTGGTGTGTGGTTGTGTGTTGTGTTGTGGCCCTTGCCAATTTCAACCTCTTCAGCACCGCTATCTGTGGGGGCCTGGACAGGGAGGGGAGGGTGGTGTGTGTGTGAGTGTGTGTGTGTGTGTGTGTGTGTGTGTGTGGCCGCCCCTTGCCATCACCTCTTTCAGGCCACCGCTATCTGTGGGAGACAGGGAGGCAGGCACGGCGTGTGATGTGTGCGCCTGTGTGTATGTGTGCCCTTGCCATCACCTCTTTCAGCACCGGCTATTCTGCTGGGGGACAGGGAGGGGGAGGGGTGGTGTGTGTGTGTGTGTGTGTGTGTGTGTGTGTGGCCCTTGCCATCAACCTCTTTCAGCACCGCTATCTGTGGGGGACAGGGAGGGGGCGGGGTGGTGTGTGTGGTGTGTGTGCTGTTTGTGTGTGTGTATGTGGCCCTTGCCATCAACCTCTTTCAGCACCGCATTCCTGCCTGCAGGAACAGGGAGGGCGGGGGTGGTGTGTGTGTGTGTGTGCTGTTGTGTGGACCTGCCATCAACTCTTTTCAGCACCGCTATCTGTGGGGACAGGGCAGGCGGGAAGGGGTGCGTGTTGTGTGTGTATGTGTGTTGTGGCCCCTTGCCATCAACCTCTTTCAGCCACCGCTATCTGTGGGGACAGCGGAGGGGGAGGGTGGTGTTCTGTGTGTGTGTGTCGTGTGTGTGTGGCCCTTGCATCAACCTCTCAGCACCGCTTATCTGTTGGGGACACAGAAGGGGTGGTGTGTGTGTGTGTGTGTGTTGTGTGTGGCCCTTGCCATCAACCTCTTTCAGCACCGGCTATCTGTGTGGCGGACAGGGATGCAGCAGGGGTTGGTGTGTGTGTGCCTGTGTGTGTGTGTTGTGTGTGTGTGTGTGTGCATGTGGCCCTTGCCATCAACCACTTTTCAGCACCGCATCTGTGCCGGGGGACGCGAGGGCGGAAAGGTGTGTGTGTATGTGTGTGTGCTGTTGTGTGGCCCTTGCCAATCAACCTCTTTTCAGCACCGCTATCGTGTGGGGGACCAGGGAGGGAGGGCGTGGTGCCTGTGTGGTGCCTGTGTGTGTGTTGTGTGTGTGTGGGCCTTGCCATTCAACCTCTTTCAGCACTGCTATCTGTGGGGGCAGGTAGGGGAGCGGGTGGTGTGTGTGTGTGTGTGTGTGTGTGTGTGTGTGTTGTGTGTGCCCTGCCATCAACCTCTTTCAGCACCGCTATCTGTGCGGGGACAGGGAGGGGAGGGGTGGTGTGGTCTGATGTGTGTGCTGTGAGTGTTGTGGCCCTTGCCCATCAACCTCTTTCAGCACCGCTTATCTGTGGGGGACAGGGAGGGGAGGGGTGGTGTGTGTGTGTGTTGTGTGTGTGTGGGCCCCTGCCATTCAACCTCTTTCAGCACCTATCTGTGGGGACAGGGAGGAGCGGAGGGGGTGGTGTGTGTTGTGTGTGGTGTGTGTGTGTGCTGTGTGTGTGTGGCCCTTGCCATTCAAAACTCTTTCAGCACCGCCTAAATCTGTGGGGGACAAGGGAGGGGAGGGGTGTTGTGTGTGTGTGTGTGTGTGTGTGTGTCGTGTGGCGCCCTGCCATCAACCTCTTTTCAGCACCCTATCTAGTGTCGGACAGGGAGGGGAGGGGTGGATGTGTGTGTGTGTGTGTGGCCCTTGCCATCAAACCTCTTTCAGCACCGCTATCTGTGGGGCGACAGGGAGGCGGCAGGCGTGGTGTGTGTGTGTGTGTGTGTGTGTGTGTGTGTGTGGCCCTTGCCATCAACCTCTTTCAGCACCGCATCCTGTGAGGAACAGGAGGGCGAGCGCGGTGCGTTGTGTGTGTGTGTGTGTGTTGTGTGTGCTGTGTGTGTGGCCCTTGCATCAACCTACTTTCAGCCACCGCCTATTTCTGTGGGACAGGGAGGGGGAGGGGTGGTCGTTGTTCGTGTGTGTGTGTGTGTGGCCCTGCCATCAACCATCTTTCTCAGCACCGCTATCTGCCGGGGGACAGGAGGGGTAGGCGTGCGTGTTGTGTTTGTGCTGTGTGTAGTGTGTGTGTGCGCCCTTGCCATCAACCTCTTTCAGCACCGCTATTCTGTGCGGGGACAGGGAGGGGGAGGGGTGGGTGTGTGTGTGTGTTGTGTGTGTGGCCCTTGCCATTTCAAACCTCTTTCAGCACCGCTATCTGTGGGGACAGGGATGGGGAGGCGTTGTCGTGTGCTGTGTGTCTGTGTGTGTGTGTGTGTGTGTTGTTGTGGCCCCTTGCCCATCAAACCTCTTTCAGCACCGCTTATCTGTGGGCGAACAGGGAGGGGAAGGGTGCGTGTGTGTGTGTGTGTGTGTGTCTGTGTGTGGCTCCTTGCCATCAACCTCTTTCAGCCACCGCGTATCTGTGGGCGACAGGGAGGGGAGGGTTGGTGTCGTGATGTGTGTGATGTGTGTGTGTGTGTGTGTTGCGCCCTGCCATCAACCTCTATTCAGCACGCTATCTGTGGGGACGGGAGGTGACGGAGGGTGGCTGTGTGTGATGTGTGTGTGTGTGTGTTGTGGCCCTCATCAAAAGCCCTTTCAGCACCGCTATTCTGTGTTAGGGGAGGAGGGGCAGGGTGCGAAACCACATGAAAGTGTGTCGTTGTGTGTGTGTGTGTTAAATGGCGACTTGCCATCAACCTCTTCAGCACGCTTCTGTGTGGGGACAGGGCAGGAGGAGAAGAACGTGAACACCGACTGGTGTGTGTGTGTAGGTGTGTGAATGTGACTTTGTTAGTGGCCAATTCCATCAATACCTCTTTCACACGCCTCCACACTGTGGGGACAGGGAGGGGTGGGTGGTGTGTGTGTGTGTGTTGTGAAAATGATGGTGATATGTGTGTAGAAGTAGATGATAAGTAACTGCCCTTGCCCATCAACCTCTTTCAGAACACCGCTAATACGTGTGGGCGGACAGGGAGGGGAGGGGTGGTGTGTGTGTGTGTGTGTGCCTTTGCATCAACCTCTTTCAGCACCGCTATCTGTGGGGGACAGGGAGGAAAGATAATGCAGGCAGGTGTGCTGTGTGTGTGTTGCTGTGTGGCCCTTGACTATCAACCTCTTTCAGCACCGCTATCTGTGGGGACAGGGAGGGGGAGCGGGTTTGTGTGTTTTTTTGTTTTGCCCTGCCATCAACCTCTTTCATCACCTTCTATCTTTTGTTACAGCTTATTGTATTGTTTTTTTTTGTTTTGTTTCTTTTTTTGCCCTTTCCATCAACCTCTTTCATCACTCTATCTTTTTTACATTCATTTTTATTTTCT
>JAJSRW010000788.1:0-45838 GCA_022414725.1 Microglena sp. YARC | reverse complement strand
CTACATGCACAAACCAAAGCATCCCCGAAACCACTCATGATGAGATGGATGATCCACAGTTGATTTCTGGCTTGCATGGATCCCATATGCCTAATGTGGTCTTGGCATGTACACTGGTAACGATTTAGCGCGACTCCGTTCATTGCTTGCGCTGCAGCAACCAAATCCCTAACTAGCATTAAAAAAATCATAATTGCTTATCTTTCTATACTCATAGCACCAACTCTAACTAAACAACAACGAATCATCTGAACATATTACAACTACCTAATTAACCATCAGATGATGGGTTCGCCACACCTGTTGATTTGATGCTGCATGGATTCTAACATGCTGATGTGCTCATTCACATGTTACACGGTATGATTCAGTAGTGACTATTACTTTCTGACAACAAACCTAATAATAGCCCACCCCCCTCTCCCCTCTCTCCCCAACCACTACACACAACGCACAACAAACTAACTAACGCACAAACCAAAGCACTCCCCAAACCATAGATGAATGGAGCTCCATACAGTTGGTCTCTGATGCTCCTGGATCCACTGCTCATTGTGCACATTCAGCATGTACACCGGCTATGAATTTAGCGGCGACTCCATTACTTTCTGACAATACTAGACCAAGAAACAATCAGCAATAACTCCCCCATCAGGTGATGGGAGCCCAACTTTTGGTTCGATGCTGATGAGTCCCAACATGCTAAGTGCTGCCTCACTGTACACTGGCTATGGTTCAGTGGTGATCATTTCTTTTATACAAGCAACCCACCTAACTACACAACAAGCCAACTAACTCAGACAAACAAACCACTCCCCAACCCCACAGATGATGGAGCTCACACAGTTGGTTCTGAACTGCCATGAGTCCAACATGCTAAGTGCCCCTCACCATGTACAAACCGGCTATGATTAGCGGCGATCCGTTCCTCGCGCGAGTTCGACGAAACACGCACACGTCGCATTTACCAGAATTCGCCCACTCGTTTTGGCAGACCTGGAAGTTCGACGAAGGGTGGTGTCTATGAACATCAGCTGCATGGGGGAGGTGCAGATTCTACAACCCGAATGTCAATGCGCATGTAGACTGGCCTATACAAGTATTAAGGACAGCATCGGCGATCAGTTCGCCTACTTCTGACTGGCCTGTGGGTGCGGTGGCCAATGGTGGTGGAGGCGTAGGTCCTCGTTTGTATCTATGATACAGTCTCCCAACTACGATGTGAGTACAGCAGGGTGTCGTTGTGGAGGATTTCTCTCAGTCACTCAGTCGCTTGTATCTTGTGGGCTTGATCCTGGACCAGTACTCAGACTGGCCGTGGGCGGGTGGCCAGCATGGCCGTTGTGGATGCAGGCCCTCTCTTTGCCTCAAATGTCAGTTCAAACTACGATGTGATGTTGCAGGACTGATGGCGTCATTGTGGAGGATCCACATCAAACTCGTTGCGCCGTCAGGCTAGTTGAGGAAGCGATGATGATGATAATGATGTTTTACATTTGAAGCCCCCTATCATACATATATTTTTAGCTAGGGGCAGCAGCTCCAGACAGCTTCCTGGGTTCTTTCTTTAATCTGAATTTGAACTCGGCACCTGGAACATGATTATTTGTTTTCAGTAATCCTGGAATTTGCCATAGTGGTGGTTTGGCCTAGTGGTGTCAGGGGCTGCTAGAAGCTCGTGTGGGTAGCTGAAATAAACACTGTGTGCCCTACTGGAGTCCAAATGCGCAGCGGCTTACGAAGTCAAGGGGACTTATGGGCAAAAAGACGATGGTAGTAATTCTCTGTCGTATTGTTTTAACAGTCTGTTGTTGGCACTGGAAAGAACCTGCGCCCCAGCTTTGGTTGCATATGTTGCAAGCTAGAAGCTTTCTTACAGCCCGTAGGCGGACCTGGAAGCATTCTAGCAGATCTGAGCTAACTCTACAATGCGTAGGTGGACTGGAACACAAATCAGTTTGCGGGAGTGTTGGTGAAGCAAGCTGCAGTGGCTGCATATGTCTGCAAGGCTGCTAGCGGTACTGTAACTGTGTGTGCGTGGAAATGGAAGAAATCTGCTAGACTGAAGCTTCTGTGCGTCTGTAGGTGTAGTGGAAGAATTATTAGACTGAAGCAAATTTGATATGCGTAGGGGAACTGGAAACGCCCAACCTCGGCATGCAGTAGTGTTTGTGGCAGGCCAAGCTTGGCCTGTTTGCTGCATTATGGTCTGAGGACTGGCAGGGCTACTGTTTGTGTGTACGTGGATTGAGAATCTGCAAAGACTGGATGTTTCTGTTCAGTCTGTAGTGGAACTGGAAGAGTAATGATTAAACTGGTGGGATGGTATTAAGGAAGCCCGTTTACGGGAAGTAGGGAAGCTGCTATATTTGCGAACACTAGAGCCACCGAAGGATTCGAACCCCCCCGCCATTCATTCAACTTCTCAACGAGTTCGTGACCCTTGAGCCATTGGTCGGGAAACGGTGAGGGACTCGGACGAACGTCAACAAGGACTTAAGCTTACTATCACAAATGTGTAGAGACAACAAAGCCAACTCAGCTGCAGTACAGTGCTGCAAGTGCTGACTGACAGGTTCAGCTTGGGCTCTGTCGACTTGTCGCTATGTCGTCCGTCTTTGCCGGACGGCTATGCAAGGCTAAATGTACATGTTTAGTGGTCATCTGTAAAGAAGTATCACAATTCTATTTACATCCATTTTTGTTTTGATTTATGTCCATTACGTCAGGCCGCACCTTCTTTGTGGCTAACTATCTCTGTTCGGTGGCCAGTCGGAACCATCATTGTTGATTTGATTGTTAACTGGTTTTTCAGCACTCTGGGCTGGGCTGAGCTACGCATCTTCCAATTCCAAGCCCCCTGTGCGATACCCACGGAAATCAGGTAGAAACTGATGTGAACTTGAACTTCGTTACATGGCTCCAGGGTCCTACTTTTTTGGCGGATTCTGGGGCGGGATCCCCCAGTGTTTACCTATTTGTCCGTCGACCATCCATCCATCCATCCCATCTGACCGTGATGAAGCCGACACCAGCCAACGGCCTCGTAACTAACTGGTTCCGTTGCCACCTGTCGCTCCTCGCGATCACTTCTCCGCAATTTTTTTTAGGTCGCAGCGACGCTGCATCGAACTTGTGTCAAATTGGCTCGCGCTTTAAGAGCACAAATGTCAAATTGGTCAGCGCTTTCTAATGCAAAAAAGCGCAAAAACGGCGCGCTGCGCCTGTAGGGAGTTAAAAAAAACTGCGCAAAACGCGCAGTGGGGCTCAAAAGGCAGCGTGCTAACACTACTACCGTGCGCTTTTGTAGTACCCTGCATGGCTCAGCATTTAAGGCTGCTGGATACTTTTTGTACTCAACGCTTCTTTCTTGCTTCTCTGACGCTTTGCTTTATTGCTTGTACCCTGTGATTTTTGAGGATGCTTGGAACTTGGAAGACTTCCGGTGTTGTGGAGCGGCTATGTTTTTTTTGTCAAGCATGGCCTGTCTATAGCTAGCTGTGAACAACGCAAAACTGTAACTTGAACTTCGAACATTATAATCGACAGCATGGGTGGGCCAGAATGTAATCACGAGGGCTGTCAGCTACTAGCCACGTGCACTACCAACCCTCCTCCACACTCCTGAGTAGAAATGTAATCACAGGGCTGCAGACAGTTTAAAGAATCGCAGAGATGTGTGCAGAGTTAATTAACCTATCTGGTAAACCCTTGAAATTTGGTTACATGGCTCAAGCCAGCAATTTGGCGCTTCGCCGTCTTTGGCAGTGGAAACCATGTATTCAAAGGCAGGGTCAGAAAGGTAGTGTAAACCCTGCTGAACCCACATCAGAATCACAGGCTGCACTTGTTGAGGATAGTTGCGCCTCAAGCCACATGTTGGCCTTAGCTATGCTCAGAATCACAGGCTACATCTGTTGAGGATAGGTGGGGCCTCAAGCACATGTCGACCTTAGCTATGCTTAGAATCACAGGCAGCACTTGTTGAGGATAGTTGTGCTTACGCCACATGTTGGCTTTAGCTATTATATTGCTGAGAATCACAGGCCGCAACTGTCGTTAATAAGTGTGTCTCAAGCCACATGTTGGCCTTAGCTATGTTAAGAATCACAGGCTACACCTGTTGAGGAATAGGTGGGCCGCAAGCCAAGCGTTGGCCTTAGAAAGAAAAAAGAAGATTAACGCCTGGGGGGCGTGATGTTCAGGGGACCCTCCCGCACGCCGCAGCTGGGGGAAAGTCACCATGGCAGACATAGTAAGTGTCACCCTCCAGGCAGGAGGGACTCCTTCATGGCGACGTGTGGGAAGAATGCTGGTACAGGAGGCGATAGATTCTCTGTGCATCTTAGAGATGAGTTTGTCTACGTGTTCAGACTGATTCCCTAAGGTGGAGAGATTGGTAATAGTTGTGATTGGTATGGTACCAGTGGGTACCTATGGTGTTGGCCTTAGCTATGCTCAGAATCACAGGCTGCAAATGGTGTGGATAGGTGGGCCTCAAGCCACACGTTGGCCTTAGCTATGCTCAGAATCACAGGCTGCACCTGTTGAAAATAGCTGTGCTTCAAGCTCAAGGGGGTGAAAGACTAAAAGCTGGGTGGGTCCTTATCTATATCTATAGCATCCAAATATATTAGCCTAGTGCCGGTGATTTGTGTCGGGGAGACCCATCTCCTGGGATGAAGTCCACCCAAAACTCCTTTAATACCAATTAAGGCTTAATCTCCACCATGTAACAACCAACAAGTTCGATGCAGCATCGCCTGCGGCGCTACAAAATGGCGGAGAGTGATCGCGCCGAAGCAACAGGTGGCAAGGGAAGCGAGTTAGTTACGAGATCGTTGGCTGACGTTCCTGGCTTCATAATGGTCAGCCGGCCGGTCGGTTGGTCGGTCGACCGGACAAATGGGTAACACTGGGGGCTTCCACCTCCAAAAGGGAAGGCTCCGCCCAAAATCTACAACCGGTACTAAAGGCTGGAACCATGTTAAAATTCAAATTAAAGTTTCAAGAATCATCAAGGCTGATAGACCATGTATGTACCAATCAGGATACAGCATTTTGTCAAATTGGTCGGCGCTTCAAGCGCACAAACGTCAAAATCGTTCAGCGCTTTGTCCGCGCACAAAGCGCAAAAACTGTGCGCTGCATCCACAGGGGGGTGAAAAAACTGCGCGAAACGCGCAGTAGGGCTCAAAAAGTGTACGCGAAATCGCGTGGATTCAGCTTTCTTCGAAGCATTCCTTCGATGCTCTTTAGGTGGTGTCCACTACCACACACCACACACCACACCACACCACCACCATATAGTACCACCACCACCACCTCAACCTTTGTAGTAACACCACCACACACACCCACCACACCACCACCACACACCCACCACCTTCTAGTGCATTACCCACCATATAGTACCACCACCACCACCACCACCACCACCTCAACCTTGTAGTAATACCACCACCACTACCACCACCTTATAGTACCACCACCACCATATAGTACCACCACCACCACCACCCACCACCACCACCTTATATTACCACCATTTAGTGCCACACCGCCACCACCTTCTAGTATCACCACCACCACCACCTTATATTACCACCATTTAGTGCCACCACCACCACCACCTTCTAGTACCACCACCACCACCACCACCATATAGTACCACCACCACCACCACCTCAACCTTATAGTAACACCACCACCACCACCACCACCTTAAAGTACCACTGCAATACTTAGCCTCCTTCTGCAGGACAACACTGGAAAAGTACCACCACACCACCACCACCACCACCAACCACCACCACCACCACCTTAAAGTACCACTACCATACTTCGCCTCCTTCTGCAGGACAGCACTGGAAGTACCAGCAGCAGCAGCACCACCACCTCCTCCTATTACTGTTGTCGACTTTGCATGAGAATTGGGATTTGGGGAGGGTATAGTGACCGTGGAACCATCATCACCAACATCAACACCACCAACACCACCATAACTTGATACCCACTACCCACCATACCCACAGACTACCCTCCTTATCAAGACTACCCACCCTGACACCCACTACCCTCCTTACCAAGACTACCCACCCTGACACCCACTACCCTCCTTATCAAGACTACCCACCCTGACACCCACTACCCTCCTTATCAAGACTACCCACCCTGATACCCACTACCCACCCTGACACCCACTACCCACCCACAGACTACCCTCCTTATCAAGACTACCACTACCACCTGATACCCCTACCTCCCTTGGCAGACTACCCTCCTTATCAAGACTACCCACTACCCCACCTGACACCCACTACCCTCCTTTGGCAGACTACCCTCCTTCAGACTACCCTCCCACAGACTACCCTCCCTTGGCAGACTACCCAACCATCAACCTCCCTCCTCCTCAAGACAACCCCCCCTTGGCAGACTACCCACCTTCTCAATACACCCCCCCTCCGGTGTATGGTGACTATTCCCCTCCGGTTTATGGTGGAGACTACCCCCCTGTGGACGCTCCCCCTTCCTATGACTATCCCCCTGGGTACACTCCCCCTTCCTATGACTACCCCCCTGCGGAAACCGCCGCTTCGTATGAGGACTACCCTCCTGGGTACACTCCCCCTCCCTATGATTACCCTCGCTGGGTACACTCCCCTCCCTATGACTACCCTCCTGGATACACTCCCCCTCCCTATGACTACCCCCCTTCCAAGTAGGACACTCCCCCTTCCCATGTGGTGAGTGCTGTAAGAGGGGCTCTGGTATATTTGTAGGTGTGTGTGTGTGTGTGTGGTGTGTGTGGTGGGGGGGGGGGGGGGGTATGATAGTGTTGTATGGGAGTTTATGATAGTGGACTTAGTGGTGGTGGTTTGTGTGTTTGTGTGTGTGTGTGGTGGTGGTGGTGGTGGGGGGTGTAGATGTCGGCGTCGGAGGACTGGAATCGGGGAGTTAATACTGAGTAGTTTCAGTTATTCCTGGAGGGAGGGTGTGATCCTCGTATACCAAAGTATACTCAGTACGCGTAGACTGACCTCCAGGAGTTCGGCTTCGGTTTATATACTAATCGGAATCGGAAGGTGGTCGGTAGTCGGTGGTAGCAGTGTCGGTAGCAATGTCGGTAGCAGGTCGGGGGCAGGTCGGTGGCTGGTCGGTAGCAGTATCGGTAGCAATGTCGGTAGCAGGTCGGTGGCAGGTCGGTGGCTGGTCGGTAGCAGTATGTGGTAGGTGGTCGGTAGTCGGTGTGTGTGATGTGTGATGAGTAGCAGTGTCGGTGCCAGCTGGTCGGTAGTCGGTGTGTGGTAGCTGGTCGGGAGTCGGTGGTCGGCCAGGCTACTACAAGTGCTCCCCTTTCAGACAACCACGTCCTCGGGGTTGCTGCCTGTAGTGAGTCTGCTGAAATAGTCAAGAAGTAGTTGCTTCTCGTCGGGGGAGTCAAATTGGATTCAGGTATCCATGCATCATGGTAAGATGGGAACCCCTTTCCATGAAACTTTGAGGTACCGTTTGAATTTAACAAGGTTTGTTCCAGTTCGGCGTTCGGATGTACGGTGGTCCAGTATTTCAGAGATACGGCAGTCGGGAATGTCATCGGCATCAAGTACTACCGGTGGTGGTGTAGGGTAGCATGTGGCCGGTAAATGGTTGAAGGAGGGGACTCCCCATCCTTGTGCAGGTTCGGGGGTCCGGAGAGGATGGTGGAGAAGGGACGGTATCGGAAGGGGTAGGAAGTGGTGGAGGTGGGGGAAGTTTCGGTGGACAGAGTCGGAGGAGGGAAACATTGAATACGTTATGTAACCTTTTGAGGTCATCGGTTAGTGCAAGTTCGGCTGCATTAGGGCCAACCATTCGGGTTTATGGGGTATGGACCAAGTTGTTTGGGCAAAAGTTTTCTTTCCAGCACCACGTCTGAGGTTTGTGGCATTGAGATAGACATAGTCTCCTTGCTTGAAAGTGGTTGGTGCTTTGTTTTTGTCATAGTACTGCTTTTGTCGGTTTTGGGCGGTAGCAATGGATATCTTTGCAAGGGAGATTGCTGTACGGATTTTGTCGGCTTGAGTAGTTGCAGCCGGTACTACAATGTCGGACAGCTTATAGTATTCGGCAACCTCTCGAGAGAAAGGAGTGTGTGGGTGTCGGCCATAGTTTCAGATAAAAAGGAGAGAACCCTGTGCTGGTTTGTTTTGCATTATTTATGGCAAAAGCAACGGCAGGGAGGAGGAGATCCCAATCATCGGGTGTGTTGCTCACAAAGTGCCGTAAGATTTCTTCAATAACTCTGTTGAGACGTTCAGTTTGCCCATTAGTTTGCGGGTGATATGCAGATGTTAGGGTGGTACGGGTGCCCATGAGTTCGGCAAATGCACGGGTAAAGAGGCCGGAGAATTGTTTACCTCTATCAGAAATCAGGGTTTTCGGTGTGCCATGATATTGGACGACATGTTGGAAGAGGTGTTGTGCAAATCGGGGGGCAGTACAAGTCTTTGTAGAGGGGATGATGTGTACCATTTTGGTAAGCCGGCAGACAAAGACAAGGATTGCATCAAATCCACGGACAGTTTTCAGGATGCCGGTGAGGAAATCAGTGGAGACTTGTTCCCAAGGTTCGGTGGGGATCGGCAGAGGTTGCAGTTGACCTTGAGTCTTTGCAGGGTGAGATTTATTTCGGTGACAATTTGGACAGTGTCTGATATAGTCATCAACATCCTTCTTCAGGCCGGACCAATAGAACTGTCGTGAGACAAGATCAAGGGTACGGTCTCGACCTTGATGACCAGATAGACGGTTGTCATGATGTTCGGATATGATACGGTTTTTCAGGACCGTAACATTCGGTATTGTAATGCGGTCGGGGTGTTGGGATGAAGATTTTGTCAGCCAAAATCCGTCGGTGTTTTTTGTAAGCTTATCGGTAAATGATTTGGTAGCAAAGGAAGTGTCGGTTGTATACCCCGAGAGGATTTCCTGTTTGACAGACAGTGGGTCGGGCAGTGTCTGACCTTGTGCAACAATTGCATTGAAAAAGGCCGGGTGTCGGGAAAGTGGGTCAGCAACATTGTTCCGGCCAGCAATGTGTTTCCACGTGTACTCAAATCGGGAGAAAAATTCCATCCATCGACCCTGTTTGGGGCTGAGGAATTGCTTGTGTTTTCAGGTAAATCAGGGGACAGTGGTCGGTTATAAGGTCAAAGGTGGTACCTTCAAGGTAGCATCGGTATTCACGGAGGGCTTGGTGACAAGCATACAGCTCTTGTTCACCAGTTGTATAGTTTTTATCACTGGAAGAGAACTTTCGGGAGTAATATGAAACGGGGTGGTTCTCTTGTAACAAGACTGCACCCATGCCATTGACGGATGCATCACAAATTAATGTGAACGGTTTTTCGGGATTCGGTAGAGCCAGGAGTGGTGCAGAAGTGAGAGCAGTTTTGGTAGCCTCAAAACTGGCGGAATGGGCATCAGTCCATTTGAAACGGTTGGAGGAGGCTGTGAGAAGAGTTGTTAACGGTGCCACAAGGCTAGAATATCCTTGGATATATTTCCGGAAATAGTTGGAAAGTCCAAGGAAGGATCGGAGGTCGGCAACGGTGTTCGGTTCTGGCCAGGAAGTGATTGTATCGGTTTTGGAGGGATCCATTTTGAGATGTCCATGTCCAACAATATGACCAAGGAATTTCATTTCGGATTGAAGAAAGTCGCATTTGTGGAGTCTGCAATAGAGTTTTCTCCGTTCGGAGGATATCAAACACTAGACGGAGGTGTTTCAGATGGTCGGCAGGGTTTTTAGAAAAGACCAGAATATCATCGAGGTACATAACCACGAAGTCATCAAGATGGTCCCTGAAAAGTCGGTTCATAAGGGACTGAAAGCCGGATGGACCATTACAGATGCCCATAGGTAGTACCACATATTCAAAGTGACCTATCGGTGTGTTGAAAGCAGTTTTCGGTATGTCGGATGGGAGGATTCTCATTTGGTGGAACCCATGTTGGAGGTCGATTGAGGAAAAGCAAGTGGCACCTTGTAGTTTGTCAAAGAGATCCTCAATACGGGGAATTGGGTATCGGTTTCGGATAGTGAGTGCATTGACTGGCCTGTAGTCGATACACAAACGGAGGGAACCATCAGGTTTCGGTATGAACAGTACCGGGGAGCCAAATGGAGATGAACTAGGTCGGATCCATCCTTTGGATAGGAAATCGGCAACGGTTGTCTTGATTGCAGACATTTCTTTAGGACTCATGCGGTAACAATTGCGGTACGGTATTTTCGGGATGTTCGGTTGGAGAGGAATGAGTTCATCAATCTGGTCACGGAGAGGGGGTAAACCAGGGACTTCGGTGAAAATGTCGGTGTAAAGAGTCGGTAAGGGTACGGAGAGCTGCAGCATCGGTATGTTCCGGTGGTTTAGGCTCAATAGTCAAATTGTTGAGTGAAACATGTGCAGTCTGAGACAGTTTGTCACATGGGATTGTGCCAGATTGGGGACGGTGATCGGATGTGCAGTCAGGTTGTGGTTCTGCACTGATAGGCGGCTGTGGTTGTACCAAAAAAGGGAAGGAACTGCATCCTTGGCGGATGAGTTTACGGGCGCCCTTGGCGGTGATCATTTGCGGTGTGTCCGAGGAGGGAAAGGAGGCCAAGAAATGGGCAAGTGCGCGTTGCATGACAGCTGGACCAGAGCCAGATCGGGTTTTTGAAACGGAGGATACTGTGAAGTCTGAGCCAGTTCGGTGACAAAGTGTTAATGTCTGTGCACTCATGTCAATACGGGCTTCATGTTGGCGAAGGAATTGATCACCTAAGATGAGGTCAAATGTTGTGGACGGTGTGCTTAGAATTAAGATTCGGAGTTTGGTGGTGAATTTACCAAGTTGGAGTTTTGCAATGGCTTGGCCAATAATCGGTATGGTCTGTGGACCGCCGGCAAGGGAGACAGAAGGTAGGGGGCATGATGTAATGGTGAGTCCCATACTCTGGGCCATACGGAGTGTGCCAAAATTATGGGATGCACCGGTGTCACCTAAAATGGAGACTTTGGCACCTGCCAAGAGGCCGGAATAAACATTAGCCAGTGGGATGAATGTCGGTAGGTGTGATAAGGTAGCGGCTGAGTTGGTTACGGCAGGGGTTGTAATTGTCCATGCATGGACTAGCCAGTGTTTTTCGGATGGGTCGGTTTGAGGGAATACAGTATGGTATGGCAGAGATGTGAGAAATGATGCTTTCTGCTCTTCAAGCATCTGTACGGTGCCCAGGTAGTGTGGGGTACCAAGGGGTACTAAAACGGTTAGCTGAGTGCCGGGGGGGCGGGTTTTCAGGTATGCGAAGGTGGCTTGGGACGGTAATTTCTGTGCCAAAGTTAAAACAGAAACGGAGTCGGTAGTTGGACTAAGCAGATTTACATTAGCGCTAACGCCATCAAATGATAACTGTAAAATCCGTTCAAGGATTGGCACATTGAATAGAACGGTGTCCCTGCCAATGACCTATTTGTCATTATTAGCCATCCAGGTCTTGGGGTCAGAATCGGGAACCGGCTTCGCCTTAGCCTTGCAGTCAGCAGTCATGTGACCAGGCCTGAAACAGTTATAGCAGCTACCCGCTAGTCGGAGGGCTCGCAACTCACTGACCGGGATGTGTTGGCCGGTTTGGAAGTGCGTTACGTAGCTTGGTGACTTCTGTTTTTGAAAGCCGGATCATACTCATGGCCTGAAGCAGAGCCGGGACGGTGGACAGAGCCCAGAGTGTTGCCTGAGCCAGAGCCGGGACCAGAGTTTGGCCGGAAACCTGTGCCTTGGCGGCCAGCAGGTCCATGATGCTCATGGGGGCGCTTAGTCGGCATGTTGCCGTCATGTGCTAAGGAGTCGGTAGCCATGCGGCCGGGGTTGCCCTCAGTGTCGAACCTCTCTAGGAACGAAGCTGGAAACTCTGCCGGTGTGGACAGAGGGTTGAGCTGGTGGTACATTCCTAGCCACCTCTTACCCTCATGGTCGGAAGTCTGTATGAATGCCAGACGGGCCAGGTCACCAGGATTCTCGGCGTTAGCCCTATTGATGGTGACGGATGCCTCAAGGCCCTCAAGGAAAAGCCGGGCTGCATTGTCCTTGAGGTTTCTACTGTCGAAGGTTGGATACCGGACCTTCAAACTAGAGGATGGTTGTCCCCAAGCATGGGCCGGTTTGTTCATGGCCTCCAACTCGGTAATACGAGCAAGGAGGGCAGCCAATTGGCTCGGTTCCATAGCAGGAGGTGCGGTGGTGGCCAGAGACGGTGGGTTTGGTGGGGGCGGGGGGAGGACCTCAGGTGTTACAGCGGTCTGAGGGGCGGGGGTGGGGGTGGGGCCGGGGGGAGGGCCGCAGGTGTTACAGCGGTCTGAGGGGGCGGGGGTGGGGGTGGTGGCACAGTTGGAACTGTGTCAGGCGGGGGTGGGCCGGTTGCCGACTGTGGTGCCAGTGTTGGTTGCTGAGTCGGCACAGTGTGAGCCAGAGTGGATGGTCCGGCATCATTAAGGTGTTCAGGTTCGGTGTCCGCACTGTTGCGGGTCATGCGCGGGGGCATGTCGGAGTCTGTTGAGTCGGATTGTGATAGATCGGTTAGTCAGGTTAAAGAGATCGGGGGAAGGCAGCAGGCCAGGAGTGGGATGGATAACAGTCGGGGATATAACTACGAGGGCTAACTGGTGAAGTGAACAAGTCGGCACCAGTCACGGAGGCAAGGTGAACTAATGTGCGGCAGGAGAAAAATTACGAGGGCCAGATAAGCAAATTCGGGCTAGGAGATCCACGAGGGCGGTGTGAACAATTCGGCACGAGAGAATTCACGTACCAGTGTTGTCGGTGTTATAAGTTCTGTCTGTCAGGGACAGATTAGAGAACGGATTGGATAGGTCGGTGGATCGGTGTAGGGTGCCAGTGCCGGTGGCGGGTTGGCTGCGACTGCTCGCATGTCTTTTCTTTTTAGACTGTCGGAGGTGAGGAAAACAAAGGCCGGTTAATGACGGGATTGTCGGGGAGGGTCGGTGGTAGTCCCTGGAAATAGAGCTAATCAAGGAGACTGGGGGACGGAATTCGGCGTTAGCAGCAACGATTCAGTCAGTGGCATACCATTATGATTGAATGTCTGGAATAACCAAGGGGGCTACAAAATCCGGTGTGTTCAACGAGACGGAAAAAAATCCGCTGGGCCGATCGGATGCTCAGTGTGAAAACCCCAGCTCCAAGGCTCCAGACAAGGCTTCGAAACCACTTGTAGATGTCGGCGTCGGAGGACTGGAATCGGGGAGTTAATATTGAGTAGTTTCAGTTATTCCTGGAGGGAGGGTGTGATCCTCGTATACCAAAGTATACTCAGTACGAGTAGACTGACTTCCAGGAGTTCGGCTTCGGTTTATATACTAATCGGAATCGGAAGGTGGTCGGTAGTCGGTGGTAGCAGTGTCGGTAGCAATGTCGGTAGCAGGTCGGGGGCAGGTCGGGGGCTGGTCGGTAGCAGTATCGGTAGCAATGTCGGTAGCAGGTCGGTGGCAGGTCGGTGCCTGGTCGGTAGCAGTATGTGGTAGGTGGTCGGTAGTCGGTGTGTGTGATGTGTGATGAGTAGCAGTGTCGGTGTCGGCTGGTCGGTAGTCGGTGTGTGGTAGCTGGTCGGGAGTCGGTGGTCGGCCAGGCTACTACAAGGGGGGATATGATAGTGGTGTAGGAGGGGTTATGAAAATGTCGACTACCCGCCCCCTAAAACCGGCCCTCCTGTTGTGTTTGGTGGAGGCTATACCCCTTCCTATGAGGTGAGTGCTGTTGGAGGGGCTCTGGTACACGTGTGTGTTTGCGTGGGGGGGTGGGGTGGGGGGGGATGATAGTGGTGTAGGGTTGTTCGTGGTGGTGGTTGTGTTTGGTGGAGACTATCCCCCTATGAATCCTCCCCTGTCCTACGAGGTGAGTGCTGTTGGAGGGGCTCTGGTAGACGTGTGTGTGTGTGTGGGGGGGGGGGGGGAGGGGGGGGGGGGGGGGGGGGGGGGGGGGATAGTGGTGTAGGGTTGTGCGTGGTGGTGTTTGGTGGAGACTATCCCCTTTCATATGAACCCTTCCCCTTCATATGAGGTGAGCGTTGTTGGAGGGGTTATGATAGTGGTGTATGTGTGGGTGGGTGTTGGGTGGATGTGGCAGTGTTGCGTGTGTGGGGTGTGTCTGGGGGGGGGGGGGGGGGGGGGGGGGGGGGGGGGGGGGGGGGGGGGGGGGGGGGGGGGGGGGGGGGGGGGGCAGTGCTGTGCACCCACCTCATCCCACCCAAAACAAAACCTAAACCAAACCAAACCAAACTACCATACCCAACCTAACATACCCAAATCACCCAGGATGATGGGAGCTCCACCACCAGGTGGTAGCAATGCCACCAAGTACACCGGCTACGACTTTAGCGCTGACTTCATTACTTTCTGCACCAACCAAGCCCAACCCTACCCAACCCTTCCCAACCCAACCCAATCAGATGATGGGAGCTCCACCACCAGTTGGTAGCGATGCTGCCATGGATCCTAACATACTCCATCATGGAGCAATGATTGCTCCCTCACCAGGTACACACCCTACGACTTCAGCGCTGAATATATCACTTTCTGCACAAACCAACCCAACCCAACCCACTCCCCCTCAACCCACTCCCCCCCAACCCAACCCACTCCCACTCAACCCAGTCCCACACAGCCTAACCCAACCCACTCCCCACTACACACACCCCCACAACCCACTCCCACCCAACCCACTCCCCTCAACCCCTCCCCCTCAACCCACTCCCCCTCAACCCACTCCCCCCAACCCAACCCACTCCCACTCAACCCACTCCCACACCGCCTAACCCAACCCACTCCCCACTACACACACCCCCACAACCACTCCCACCCAACCCACTCCCCCTCAACCCCTCCCCTCAACCCACTCCCCCTCAACCCACTCCCCCTCAACCCACTCCCACACAGCCTAACCCAACCCACTCCCCCACTACACACACCCCACAACCCACTCCCACCCAACCCACTCCCCCTCAACCCCTCCCCTCAACCCACTCCCCCTCAACCCACTCCCCCTCAACCCACTCCCACCCAACCCACTCCCCTCAACCCACTCCCTCTCAACCCACTCCTTCTCAACCCACTCCCACCCAACCCACTCCCTCTCAACCCACTCCCACCCAACCCACTCCCTCTCAACCCACTCCCTCTCAACCCACTCCCCCACAACCCAACCCAACCCAACCCAACCCACTCCCTCTCAACCCACTCCCCCCAACCCAACCCAACCCACTCCCCCCAAACCCACTCCCCCAAACCCATTCCCCCCAAAACCACTCCCCCTCAACCCATCCCCACCCAACCCACTCCCTCTCAACCCACTCCCACTCAACCCACTCCCTCTCAACCCACTCCCCCACAACCCAACCCAACCCACTCCCCCCAAACACACTCCCCCCAAACACACTTCCCTACAACCCACTACCCCACAAACCACTCCCTCCCAACCCACTCCCCCTCAAACCACTCCCCCCTAACCCAACACACTCAGATGATGTGAGCTCCACCACCAGCTGGTTCCGATACTGCCATGAACCCCAATATATGCTATTGCTCCCTCACTTTGTACACCGCCCTATGGCTTAAGCACTGACTACATTACTTTCTGCTCCAACCCAACCCAACCAACCCCTCAACTTGCTCATGTGCTCCCTCACCATGGACACACCCTATGGCTTAAGCACTGACTACATTACTTTCTGCACCAAACCAACTCAACCAACCCCTCAACTTGCTCATGTGCTCCCTCACCATGGACACACCCTATGGCTTAAGCACTGACTACATTACTTTCTGCACCAACCCAAACCAACCAACCCCTCAACTTGCTCATGTGCCCCCTCACCATGGACACACCCTCTGAATTGAGCGCTGACTACACTACTTGCTGCACCAACCCAACCCAATCCCCCCCCCCCCCCCCCCCCCCCCCCCCCAACTTGCTCATGTGCTTCCTCACCATGTACACCGCCCTATGGCTTTTGTGGCCACTCGGTAACTTACTGCACCAACCCACACCGACCCAACCCCACACACCTCACACCCCAGATGATGGTAGTCGCGCCAGATGATGGGAGCTCCACCACCAGTTGGTAGCGATGCCACCTTGTCCACCGGCTATGAATTTAGCGCTGACTACATTATGATGAGCACGCAGTTGGCCTCAAAACATCATATGCTGCGCTCGACAGTATGGCGCATGTGACTGTACCGCACTGCTTTAAGCTTAGTCCAGCCTCTGTTAATTGGTTTGATGGTGTTGTCCGAGGACCCCCTTTGGACAGCTTACTTAATCACACCGAATTGGCGCACTGCTTTTCTTTTCTTTTCTTATTGGCTGACATTGCGAGTCTTGTGCATTGATGATTAGGGACCGGCAAATCATATGATGTTGACCAAAGAGGAGTATGATATCATATGATATCATGCAAAAATCATATGATTTAATATCATATGATATCATGCCGTAGGCCGAAGTTACCTAGTCAGACCGCCGGCATCGCATGATATCATATGATGACATGATATCATATTGCCTATTCCTATTGATGATTGATTGGACGATTACGCCATGCCCCAAGCGAAGGGGACACAGGAAATTGTCTTCAAAATCCTGTTAACTATGGCAGTGCACAGATGTATCAAGGTGTCGAATGGGATCCAGAGGAGCTTCGGCATCACTTGTCAATGGAGAAGCGCCGCTATCACGAGCTGCTCACCGCAGTCACCAGCAAGAAACATGTGTGAATGTTTCTCTCTCATGCAGAGAAACATGCATGCACCCCTGATTGCATGTGATGGATAACGTCGTGCTAGACGCAGTCACCAGCAAGAAACATGTGTGAATGTTTCTCTCACATGCAGAGAAACGTGTGTGACGTTAACCATCACATGCAATCAGGGTTGCATGCATGTTTCTCTGCATGGAGGCCCAAGGGACGAGCACTCTCTCTCTAGCACGACGTTAACCATCACATGCAATCAGGGGTGCATGCATGTTTCCTGTTAGGAGCACTGACGAGCTGGTGCCCTTGGCGCACATGCTGCCTAACAATGGTTACGATTAAATTTGCACTCCCTGCATGGAGGCCCAAGGGACGAGCACGCTCTCTCTCTAGCACGACGTTAATCTGCTTCATACTAAAGCACGACTGTAAACTTGTTTTTGTCCCTATGCACGAAGTTTCTGCTAACTCTCGGTATTTTCCTTTTCAGCTATGAGCAGCAGCTTCTAGGCAGCTCCCCTGTCAAGCCAATCAACCTAGCCTGGCGCAACCTAGTGCACCTTCAAGTTGATACAATCAGCAGCTCAGAACTGCTGGAGTCGTTCGGTGTAGCCCATTGGCTGGCTCAGGAAGCTTCCTATCCTAGAAGCTTCTAAGAAAGCCGAAAATATATCCTTGCCAACTCTGATTCCTTAATTTAAACACATAACAGTGCTCTTATTTGCTAACATCCAAGTGTGATGTTGTGGAGATTAGATAGTGTGGTCGTGATCACATTATGACTTAAAGAGGCTGGCATGCAATCGAGGGAACTTGAGCTTGGTTACATAGCTTCAGCCAGCAAATTGGCTGTTCGTCGTCTGCGGCAGTAAGAGCAATTATTACCAGAAAAATGTAAACGCGAACAAATCACCTTTTTCTTCATTTTCATTGTTTTCTTACCGGCACCTCTTCTAAACTATACAAGACAGTACAACAAACCGATCATACCCTGATCAAACATATAAAAAAAGACTTAATCCAATCTCTTCATACATTGATGGATGATCAGAGGAACCTTCGCTCGACCTTCAACTTCTGGATTGCACATCAGGTAATGTAGAGGAATCATTTTACTCTTACATTGAGTAACAGGTTCTGGCACTTTCTTCTCGAATTCAGTAATGCTTCGTCAGTATATTCAAAGGTTTTTGCCTCCTTTTAATCTTGCCATTTAATGCTGCGCGCACGGTTCAAATAATAATAAATAATAATAATAATAACAACAACAACAACAACAATAATAATTATAATAATAATTACAATAATAATAATAATAATAATAATAATAATAATAATAATAATAATAATAATAATAATAATAATAATAATAATAATAATAATACCTGGCTTAGCGGCTGGCTTGAGTAATGCTGTATGCTGTATGGTATGGCTGGCCACAGCTGGCTTTCTTGTGTACTGCTGGCTGTCTTGTGTATTTCTGGCTGGCTGTCTTGTGTATCAGTGGAAATACTGTTATAATGTCCAGTACAATTCCCAATTCCCATCGCTGCCCCAATTTTCAGTACCTAACTACAGTACCTAAGTACTGTTACAATCCCCAGTACTAGCATAACTATTACAGCCTTCCAGCTATTCTTCTCCTCCAGTTGGGAGGCCCGTAGGCTGCTGACCTATGCGATAGGAACTGAGAAAAATTGAGAAATTGGTCGTAAAAACGGTTGGATAATGTTAGTTATATTGCCTGTTAGAACGGTTGAACATAAAGCCGGTGATGGGCGAACAGTCTGTTGGAATGGTCGGGAATTCAGTTTGACTGGGTCCCCTGACAGCCTGTTTCCAATTGAGGGTTAGACCGGGTTATGGAGCAGAACCGTCCTCGGCAATCGGAAACACTCGAAAAATTGTACTTCGCTCGACCGACTTGTACACCAGTTTCCGGCAAAATTTGATGACGTGCCGGTGCGGATCGGGGTTACCCTGAACCGTGCCCCCCCCCCCCACGGTTAAGCGTAACCCCGATCCGCCTTGGTTCCACGCTGGCACTTTGACCGCAGCAGCGGTCACTTGCGGCCATAATGTGGTGAGCGCGAGCGCTGCAATCTTGTAGATCGCGCAGTCACGCGCGATCCCTTCAATTTCCTAGAATCTCTGACGCTCACCGCTATGGATTCGTCTGGTCAAGGTTTGTTTTTCTAGCAGAACCAGCATTGGGGCATCAACGAGCACCCTAAAAGCTTCTGGGATATGGTAACGAAATGGAAAAGGACAGGGCCAACGTCTTGGAGTCAGAACATGAACTCGAATTGCAAGACGGCTGCACGAAAGAAAGTCAAGCCGGCGAGTAAATAATTCAAACGCTTCCAAGCTATCGAACAACTGATTTAACGATCACATAACCCAGATTTCCCCATAACCCAGATTTCAGGGACAATCGGAAACACGAAGTTGTACACCGGGGTTACGCGACAGGAAGCTGGCTAGTACACGGGTTACGAGTATTGCCGCACTACAGTTTGCGGGGTTACGCATAACCGTAACCTGGTCTTATGGAAACAGGCTGTGAGGGGGACAGACCTATGCGATACTTACGCGAAATCGTCAGATCCTCACATCCTCAAATCCTCAGATCTTCCCATAATCGCCGGTCAAATCAGCCGGATAATCTGACTGGCCTGAAATCTAAGCGACCCATGTTTAATTCCCGTCGGGGGCGGATTACCTCGGAGGGCACTTTTTAGCGTACGTATCTCAGGGTTGCGGACTGTGGACGCGGCGTTTTCAATTGTCGTTTCCCTACTGTCTTGTGGACTCAATCTAGGGGCCTGGAGCATGTCTACGATTTCCCTTCAAAATTCGCTTCTTCGTGCCCCTCGTAGCTCATTGCATCAGCGCATTGTGCTTGACAAGGAAATCTACTCTTTCGCACTAGTTCCTTCAGGTTGCGCAGTAGCAACTGTAGCCTCGGGAGTTGCTGCATCTGCCTCCAGGGAACTTCGGGAAGTCAGTGAGCTAATAAGTTCATTAGTCTTACAGGCCACCAAGTTGAATAATAATGCCATGCCATGCTACATTGATTCTTGACCCCCTTGCTCACCACACCCTCACCCTAACCACACTCCAAGCCATGCAACGCACATGCAACATACACCTAGAACTCGGTTACGCTCGGTTACGCTCATGACTCCCTCTACGCTGCCACCTCCATCGTCAAATTCGCCCAACATACTACCCTCCTCTCCTTTCTCCTTGCTCCTCTCTCCGTGCTGCTGGCTGGACTACCGCCCCCACCACTCCTCACATCACTATTCTCGGCTCTAACGGCACCATCTTCTCCTCTATTCACAACTCTCTCGTGTGCCTTGGCGCCCCCCCCCCCCCCCCCCCCCCCTCCACGCTCCCTCCTCTACTGCGCTTCGTCCATGTCCATGCTGTCCAACCGTCGTCGCCCCGAACGCCCTGTCACGTACCTCCGCCAATTGTATTGCTGGTGCGGTTACATTCTTTTTTCTCCTTATTCTTGTTATTCTCGACCGGCTCCTGTCCTACGTCCTGCCAGGAATCTTTCTGAGGACAGATCGGTGGTGAATCATGGTTAGCATGTTATCAGTCGCTCTGCCCGCCATTCTCATGCTGGCGTCATTCTGCATCAGCGGCGCTGAAGGTAGGTCCGAAGCGGACAAGAAAAAAGAAATGTGTAGAGAAGGATGCGGAGGGGCGTGAGTGTGCGTGTGTGTGTGTGTGTGTGTGTGTGTGTGTGTGTGTGTGTGTGTGTGTGTGTGTGTGTGTGTGTGTGTGTGTGTGTGTGTGGTGGGGGTGGGGTGGGGGTGGGGAGAGGAGGTAGGGGGAGAAGTTGGGCACGAGCCCGTACATCGGAATTCATGCTTCGTCTCTTCCACCTGAATCGCCTTACGCTAACCAGCGGAAGAGCATGCCGTGAATGAAAAAGAAAGCGGAGGGACCATGAGCCATCCACATCTCGATGTTTGGGTATCCAGGGACCCTTGTCACAATATCTTCGGAAATTTCAAATGAAGATGGCAGAAAAGATCGCACTGCGGTGATATACAGAATGGGACTCGATGGTAGCTCAGCAGGAAAATCGACCGCATTTGAACATTACACTCAAGTGCCTGACTGAAGTCTGTCGGAGTGACGGAGTCGCAAGCAGTAAAAAGCCTAGCACAGGTCGAAATCTAGCTAGATGGAAGGGGTGGTAGGAAACTCGTCCGCACCTGGCCCTTGGCTACGCTTGACGAATTTAGCCGGCTACCTCCGATTCGTGGTGACAGCCGGGGTCGGATTCGGTTTGAATTGGGGCTCGGTTGCTGAGGTATGGCCGCTCGCTATCTTTGGCAGTGGCTGCACCTTCATTTTAAGCATCTTCTTCAATGCTCTTTAGGTGGTGACCACCCTGATACCCACTACCCACCCACAGACTACCCTCCTTATCAAGACTACCCACTACCCACCCTGACACCCACTACCCACCCACAGACTACCCTCCTTATCAAGACTACCCACTACCCATCCTGACACCCACTACCCTCCCTTGGCAGACTACCCTCCTTATCAAGACTACCCACTACCCACCCTGACACCCACTACCCTCCCTTGGCAGACTACCCTCCTTCAGACTACCCTCCCACAGACTACCCTCCATTGGCAGACTACCCTCCTTCAGACTACCCTCCCACAGACTACCCTCCTTATCAAGACTACATTCCTTATGAAGACTACCCTCCTTCAGACTACCCTCCGTCAGGCTACCCACCCACAGACTACCCTCCGGTCTATGGCTACCCTCCGGTCTATGGCTACCCTCCGGTCTATGGTGGAGACCCTCCCCCTTCATATGTGGATCCTCCCCCGTCATATGTGGACCCTCCCCCGTCATATGTGGACCCTCCCCCGTCCTATGTGGATCCTCCCCCATCATATGAGGGTCCCCCCCCTTCCGATGAGGTGAGTGCTGTAGGAGGGGCTCTGGTAGATGTGTGTGTGGGGTGGGGGGGGTGGGGGGGGGGTACGATAGTCAAGAAAGAGGGGTTATGAAAATGTTGACTACCCGCCCCCTGAAACCAGCCCTCCTCTGGTGTGTTTGGTGGAGACTACTCCCCTTCCTATGTGGATCCTCCCCCTTCCTATGATGTGAGTGCTGTAGGAGGGGCTCTAGTAGACTTGTGTATGTGTGGGTGTGGGTGGGGGCAGTGGGTACAATAGTGTTGCAGGAGGGGTTATGATAGTGGTGAGTGTGTGTGCGTGGGTGTGTGTGAGGGGGGTGGTGTGTGTGTGTGTGTGGGGGGGGGGTACGATAGATGTAAGAGTGGTTATTGAAATGTTGACTACGCACCCCCCTGAAACCAGCCCTAGTGCCCTACTCTGGTGTATCGTGGAGACTATCTCCCTTCCTGTGGGGTGAGTGCTGTTGGAGGGGCTGTGGTAGACTTGTGTGGGTGTGGGTGGGGGCAGTGGGTACAATAGTGTTGCTGGAGGGGTTATGATAGTGGTGAGTGTGTGTGCGTGGGTGTGTGTGAGTGCTGTTGGAGGGCCTCTGGTAGACTTGTGTGTGTAGGCGTGAGGTTGAGAGGGCCAGCCCGCTTGCTTATCTCAACTTGCTCAAGTGCACCATCACTATACATAACTAAATATATAGTACGCCTTGTTTCAAGGGGTGAGGTTGAGGGGGCCAGCCTGCTTGCTGATCCCAAATCGCTCAAGTGCACCATCACTATAAATAACTTAATAAATAGTATGCCATGTTACGAGGCGGGAGGTTGAGGGGGCTAGCCCGCTTGCTTACCTCAACTTGCTCAAGTGCACCATCACTATGCACACTGCCTAAGTCTTAAGCGGCGACTCCATTACTGTCTGCGCCAACCTAACCTAACCTAGCACAAACCAAACCAAACCACTCCCCCCAAACCCACTCAGACGAATGAAGCTCCACCACCAGTTGGTTCTGATGCTGCCATGGATCCTAACATGCTCCGTTGCTCCCTCAATACAAATAAATATATAGTACGCCTTGTTATGAGGCATGAGGTTAAGGGGGCCAGCCCGCTTGCTTATCCCAACTTGCTCAAGTGTACCATCACTATGTACACCGCCGACAGCTTTAGTAGTTACTCCATTACTTTCTGTACCAATCAACCCAACCTAACCTAACACAAACCAAACCAAACAAACTCAAACCAACCCAACCCACTCCCCCCAACCCAACCCACTCAGATGATGGGAGCTCCACCACCAGTCGGTAGCGGTGCCACCAAGCATCCCAACATGCTCTGTTGTTCCCTCATCATGTACACCGGCTATGACTTCAGTGGTGACTCTCTTACCTTCTGCACCAACAAACCTAAACTAACCTAGCCCCCCCCCACACACACCCCAACAAACTGCACCAACAAACCTAACCTAACCTAGCCCCCCCCCCCCCCCCCACACACACACACACACACACACACACACACACACACACACACACAAACTGCACCAACAAACCTAACCTAACCTAGCCCCCCCCCCCCCCCACACACACACACACCAACAAACTGCACCAACAAACCTAACCTAACCTAACCTAGCCCACCACACACCACCACCACACACACACACACCAACAAACTGCACCAACAAACTAACCTAACCTAGCCCCCCCCCCACACACACACACACCAACAAACTGCACCAACAAACCTAACCTAACTAGCCCCCCCCCCTCCCACACACACACACCAACAAACTGCACCAACAAACCTAACCTAACCTAGCCCCCCCCCCCCACCCCCCCACCCCCCACACACACACCAACAAACTGCACCAACAAACCTAACCTAACCTAGCCCCCCCCCCCCCCACACCCCACACACACACACACACACCAACAAACTGCACCAACAAACCTAACCTAACCTAGCCCCCCCCCCCCCCCCACACACACACACACACAAACTGCACCAACAAACCTAACCTAACCTAGCCCCCCCCCCCCCCCCCCCCCACAACACACACACACACACCAACAAACTGCACCAACAAACCTAACCTAACCTAGCCCCCCCCCCCCCACACACACACACACACACACACCAACAAACTGCACCAACAAACCTAACCTAACTAGCCCCCCCCCCCCCCCCCACACACACACACACACACCAACAAACTGCACCAACAAACCTAACCTAACCTAGCCCCCCCCCCCCACACACACACCCACACACACACACACAAACACACAACAAACTGCACCAACAAACCTAACCTAACCTAGCCCCCCCCCCCCCCCCCCCCCACACACACACACACCAACAAACTGCACACAAACCTAACCTAACCTAACCCCCCCCCCCCCTCCCCCCCCCCCACACACACACCAACAAACTGCACCAACAAACCTAGCCTAACCTAACCTAACCTAGCACAAACCAAAGCACTCCCCCCAAACCCACTCAGATGAATGGAGCTCCACCACCAGTTGATTCTGATGCTGCCATGGATCCCAACATGCTCAAGTGGTCCCTTGCCATGTACACTGGCTACGACTTTAGCGGCGACTCCGTTACCTTCTGCGCCAGCAAACCAAACCTAACCTAGCACAAACCAAACCAAATTGCTTATCCTTTCTATACCAAGCAACCCAACCTAACCTAACACAAACCAAACCAAACAAACTCAAACCAAACCAAACCACTCCCCCCTAACCCAACCCACTCAGATGATGGGAGCTCCACCACCTGTTGATTCTGATGCTGCCATGGATTCCAACATGCTGAAGTGCTCCCTCACCATGTACACCGGCTATGACTTCAGTAGTGACTCCATTACTTTCTGCACCAACAAACCTAACCTAACCTAGCCCCCCCCCCCCCCCCCCCCCCCCCCCCACACACACACACACACACAAACTGCACCAACAAACCTAACCTAACCTAGCACAAACCAAAGCACTCCCCCCAAACCCACTCAGATGAATGGAGCTCCACCACCAGTTGGTTCTGATGCTTCCATGGATCCCAACCTGCTCATGTGCACCATCACCATGTACACCGGCTATGACTTTAGCGGCGACTCCATTACTTTCTGCACCAACCTAACCTAACCAAACCAACTCAGACCAATACACTCCCCCCACTCAGGTGATGGGAGCCCCACCACCTGTTGGTTCTGATGCTGCCATGAGTCCCAACATGCTCAAGTGCTGCCTCACCATGTACACTGGCTATGGCTTCAGTGGTGACTCCATTTCTTTCTATACCAAGCAACCCAACCTAACCTAACACAAACCAAGCCAAACCAACTCAGACCAAACCAAACCACTCCCCCCCAACCCAACCCACTCAGATGATGGGAGCTCCACCACCAGTTGGTTCTGAAACTGCCATGAGTCCCAACATGCTCAAGTGCTCCCTCACCATGTACACCGGCTATGACTTCAGCGGCGACTCCGTTACCTTCTGCGCCGAGTTCGACAAGAACACCGCCCACGTCGCATCTTACCAGAACTTCGCCACCTCGTTTGGCCAGACCTGGAAGTTCGACGACAGGGTGGTGTCTATGAACATCAGCTGCATGGGGGAGGATGCAGATTCCTACACCCCGAATGTCAACCTGCGCATGTACGACTGGCCCTACTACAAGATCATTAAGGACCAGGCCACCGGCGCCATTATTCGCTACTCTGACTGGCCTGTGGGTGCGGTGGCCAACATGGGTGGTGGAGGGCGTAAGGCCTCCTCGTTTGCTCTTATGTACCAGTCTCCAAACTACGATGTGACGTACAGCACCGAGGCTGTCGTTGTGGAGGAGTTCTCTCAGTCCACCTCCCGTCGCTTGCTACTGTGGGCTTGATCCATGAACCAGTACTCAGACTGGCCTGTGGGCGCGGTGGCCAGCATGGCCGGTTGTGGATGCCAGGCCTCCTCTTTTGCTCTAATGTACCAGTCTCCAAACTACGATGTGATGTGCAGCACTGAGGCCGTCATTGTGGAGGAGTCCACCACTCACCGCTTGCGCCCGTAGGCTCAGTCTGCAGGAAGCGATGATGATGATAATGATGTTTACATTTGACAGCCCCCCTATCATACATATATTTTTAGCTAGGGGGCAGCAGCTTCCAGACAGCTCCCTGGGCTCTCTCTTCATTTAAATCTGAATCTTTAAGAACCTAGGCACCTGGAAGCTGATATCTTTAGCTTTTCAGTACTCCTGGAATTTGGCCTAGTGGCTGGGTTTGGCCTAGTGGCTGTCACAGGGAGCTGCCTAGAAGCTCGTGCTGGTAGCTGAAAATAAAACACTGTGTGCCCTACTGGACTCCAAATGCGCCAGCGGCCTTACGAAGTCAAGGGGGACTTATGGGCGACAACGACGATGGTAGTAACATTCTCCTGCTCCCCTACTTGTTCTTAACAGTCTGTTGTTGGCCTGGAAAGAACCCTGCCCAACCCCAGCCTTTGGTTGCATATGTCTGCAAGACTGAAGCTTCTCTACAGCCCGTAGGCGGACTGGAAGCATTCTACAAGACTGAAGCTACTCTACAATGCGTAGGTGGACTGGAAACAACCCAACCTCAGCTTGCGGGAGTGTTGGTGCAAGCCAAGCTCGGCCAGTGGCTGCATATGTCTGCAAGGCTGCAGGGCTACTGTACTGTGTGTGCGTGGACTGGAAGAAATCTGCTAGACTGAAGCTTCTGTGCAGTCTGTAGGTAGAGTGGAAGAAGTCTATTAGACTGAAGCAACTTTGCTATGCGTAGGGGAACTGGAAACGACCCAACCTCGGCATGCAGTAGTGTTTGTGCAGGCCAAGCTTGGCCTGTTGCTGCATATGTCTGCAAGGCTGCAGGGCTACTGTTCTGTGTGTACGTGGACTTGAAGAAATCTGCAAGACTGGAGCTTCTGTACAGTCTGTAGGTGGACTGGAAGAGTAATGATAACACCTGGTTGGGCATGGTATTAAGGAAGCCCCGTCTTACGGCAGTAGGGAACGAGCTGCTACTATTGCGAACACTAGAGCACACCCGAAGGGATTCGAACCCCGCACTTTCATCATTTCAACGAGCTCTACCATTGAGCCATTGGTCGGAACGGGAGGGACTGGACGAAGTCAACAAGACTTAAGCTACTATCCAATGTGTAGGAGACAACCCAACCTCAGCATGCAGTAGTGCGTGTGCAGGTCAAGCTTGGCCTGTGATTGCATATGTCCGTAAGGCTGCAAGGCTACTGTACTGTTTTAGGTGGACTGAAAGAAGTATACAATTCATTACATTTTGTTTTGATTTATTCTAGTGGCCGTTTTGGGGCTCATTTGTTGTGGACTGGAAACTTTGATTTGATTGTTACATGGTTTTTCAGCCAACTCTGGGCTGCTCACCATCTTCCAATTCCAAGCCCCCCTGTGCGATACCCACGGAAATCAGGTAGCCAACTGATGTGAACTTGAACTTCGTTACATGGCTCCAGGGTCCTACTTTTTTGGCGGATTCTGGGGGGCGGGATCCCCCAGTGTTACCTATTTGTCCGTCCGACCATCCATCCATCCATCCATCTGACCGTGATGAAGCCCGACACGTCAGCCAACGGCCTCGTAACTAACTGGCTTCCGTTGCCACCTGTCGCTCCCTCGCGATCACTCTCCGCCAATTTTTAGCGTCGCAGGCGACGCTGCATCGAACTTGTGTCAAATTGGCTCGCGCTTTAAGAGCACAAATGTCAAATTGGTCAGCGCTTTCTAATGCAAAAAGCGCAAAAACGGCGCGCTGCGCCTGTAGGGAGTTAAAAAAACTGCGCAAAACGCGCAGTGGGGCTCAAAAAGGCAGCGTGCTAACACACTACCGTGCGCTTTGTAGTACCCTGCATGGCTCAGCATTTAAGGCTGCTGGATACTTTTTGTACTCAACGCTTCTTTCTTGCTTCTCTGACGCTTTGCTTTATTGCTTGTACCCTGTGATTTTGAGGATGCTTGGAACTTGGAAGACTTCCGGGTGTTGTGGAGCGGGCTTGTTTTTTGTCAAGCATGGCCTGTCTATAGCTAGCTGTGACAACGCAAAACTGTAACTTGAACTTCGAACATTATAATCGACAGCATGGGTGGGCAGAATGTAATCACAGGGCTGTCAGCTACTAGCCACGTGCACTACCAACCCTCCTCCACACTCCTGAGTACAGAATGTAATCACAGGGCTGCAGACAGTTTAAAGATCGCAGAGATGTGTGCAGAGTTAATTAACCTATCTGGTAAACTTGAATTTGGTTACATGGCTCAAGCCAGCAATTTGGCTGCTCGCCGTCTTTGGCAGTGGAAACCATGTATTCAAAGGCAGGGTCAGAAAGGTAGTGTAAACCCTGCTGAACCCACATCAGAATCACAGGCTGCACTTGTTGAGGATAGTTGCGCCTCAAGCCACATGTTGGCCTTAGCTATGCTCAGAATCACAGGCTACATCTGTTGAGGATAGGTGGGCCTCAAGCCACATGTCGACCTTAGCTATGCTTAGAATCACAGGCAGCACTTGTTGAGGATAGTTGTGCTTACGCCACATGTTGGCTTTAGCTATTATATGCTGAGAATCACAGGCCGCAACTGTCGTTAATAAGTGTGTCTCAAGCCACATGTTGGCCTTAGCTATGTTAAGAATCACAGGCTACACCTGTTGAGGATAGGTGGGCCGCAAGCCAAGCGTTGGCCTTAGAAAGAAAAAAGAAGATAACGCCTGGGGGGCGTGATGTTCAGGGGACCCTCCCGCACGCCGCAGCTGGGGAAAGTCACCATGGCAGACATAGTAAGTGTCACCCTCCAGGCAGGAGGGACTCCTTCATGCGACGTGTGGGAAGAATGCTGGTACAGGAGGCGATAGATTCTCTGTGCATCTTAGAGATGAGTTTGTCTACGTGTTCACGACTGATCCCTAAGGTGGAGAGATTGGTAATAGTTGTGATTGGTATGGTACCAGTGGTACCTATGGTGTTGGCCTTAGCTATGCTCAGAATCACAGGCTGCAAATGGTGTGGATAGGTGGGCCTCAAGCCACACGTTGGCCTTAGCTATGCTCAGAATCACAGGCTGCACCTGTTGAAAATAGCTGTGCTTCAAGCTCAAGGGGGGTGAAAGACTAAAAGCTGGGTGGGTCCCTTATCTATATCTATAGCATCCAAATATATTAGCCTAGTGCCGGTGATTTGTGTCGGGAGACCCATCTCCTGGGATGAAGTCCACCCAAAACTCCTTTAATACCAATTAAGGCTTAATCTCCACCATGTAACAACCAACAAGTTCGATGCAGCATCGCCTGCGGCGCTACAAAATGGCGGAGAGTGATCGCGCCGAAGCAACAGGTGGCAAGGGAAGCGAGTTAGTTACGAGATCGTTGGCTGACGTTCCTGGCTTCATAATGGTCAGCCGGCCGTCGGTTGGTCGGTCGACCGGACAAATGGGTAACACTGGGGGCTTCCACCTCCAAAAGGGAAGGCTCCGCCCAAAATCCTACAACCGGTACCTAAAGGCTGGAACCATGTTAAAATTCAAATTAAAGTTCAAGAATCATCAAGGCTGATAGACCATGTATGTACCAATCAGGATACAGCATTTTGTCAAATTGGTCGGCGCTTCAAGCGCACAAACGTCAAATCGTTCAGCGCTTTGTCGCGCACAAAGCGCAAAAACTGTGCGCTGCATCCACAGGGGGGTGAAAAAACTGCGCGAAACGCGCAGTAGGGCTCAAAAAGTGTACGCGAAATCGCGTGGATTCAGCTTTCTTCGAAGCATCTCCTTCGATGCTCTTTAGGTGGTGTCCACTCCACCACCACCACACCACCACCACCACCACCATATAGTACCACCACCACCACCTCAACCTTTTAGTAACACCACCCACCACACCACCCACACCACACCACCCACCACCTTCTAGTGCCATTACCACCATATAGTACCACCACCACCACCACCACCACCTCAACCTTGTAGTAATACCACCACCACTACCACCACCTTATAGTACCACCACCACCATATAGTACCACCACCACCACCACCACCACCACCTTATATTACCACCATTTAGTGCCACCACCGCCACCACCTTCTAGTATCACCACCACCACCACCTTATATTACCACCATTTAGTGCCACCACCACCACCACCTTCTAGTACCACCACCACCACCACCATATAGTACCACCACCACCACCACCTCAACCTTATAGTAAACACCACCACCACCACCACCTTAAAGTACCACTGCAATACTTAGCCTCCTTCTGCAGGACAACACTGGAAAGTACCACCACCACCACCACCACCACCACCACCACCACCACCACCTTAAAGTACCACTACCATACTTCGCCTCCTTCTGCAGGACAGCACTGGAAAGTACCAGCAGCAGCAGCACCACCACCTCCTCCTATTACTGTTGTCGACTTTGCATGAGAATTGGGATTTGGGGAGGGTATAGTGACCGTGGAACCATCATCACCAACATCAACACCACCAACACCACCATAACTTGATACCCACTACCACCATACCCACAGACTACCCTCCTTATCAAGACTACCCACCCTGACACCACTACCCTCCTTACCAAGACTACCCACCCTGACACCCACTACCCTCCTTATCAAGACTACCCACCCTGACACCCACTACCCTCCTTATCAAGACTACCCACCCTGATACCCACTACCCACCCTGACACCCACTACCCACCCACAGACTACCCTCCTTATCAAGACTACCCACTACCCACCCTAATACCCCCTACCCTCCCTTGGCAGACTACCCTCCTTATGAAGACTACCCACTACCCACCCTGACACCCACTACCCTCCTTTGGCAGACTACCCTCCTTCAGACTACCCTCCCACAGACTACCCTCCCTTGGCAGACTACCCAACCATCAACCTCCCTCCTCCTCAAGACAACCCCCCCTTGGCAGACTACCCACCTTCTCAATACACCCCCCCTCCGGTGTATGGTGACTATTCCCCTCCGGTTTATGGTGGAGACTACCCCCCTGTGGACGCTCCCCCTTCCTATGACTATCCCCCTGGGTACACTCCCCCTTCCTATGACTACCCCCCTGCGGAAACCGCCGCTTCGTATGAGGACTACCCTCCTGGGTACACTCCCCCTCCCTATGATTACCCTCCTGGGTACACTCCCCCTCCCTATGACTACCCTCCTGGATACACTCCCCCTCCCTATGACTACCCCCCTTCCAAGTAGGACACTCCCCCTTCCCATGTGGTGAGTGCTGTAAGAGGGGCTCTGGTATATTTGTAGTGTGTGTGTGTGTGTGGGTGTGTGGGGGGGGGGGGGGGGGGGGGGGGGGGGTATGATAGTGTTGTATGGGAGTTTATGATAGTGGACTTAGTGGTGGTGGTTTGTGTGTTTTGTGTGTGTGTGTGGTGGTGGTGGTGGTGGGGGTGTAGATGTCGGCGTCGGAGGACTGGAATCGGGGAGTTTAATACTGAGTAGTTTCAGTTATTCCTGGAGGGAGGGTGTGATCCTCGTATACCAAAGTATACTCAGTACGCGTAGACTGACCTCCAGGAGTTCGGCTTCGGTTTATATTCTAATCGGAATCGGAAGGTGGTCGGTAGTCGGTGGTAGCAGTGTCGGTAGCAATGTCGGTAGCAGGTCGGGGGCAGGTCGGTGGCTGGTCGGTAGCAGTATCGGTAGCAATGTCGGTAGCAGGTCGGTGGCAGGTCGGTGGCTGGTCGGTAGCAGTATGTGGTAGGTGGTCGGTAGTCGGTGTGTGTGATGTGTGATGAGTAGCAGTGTCGGTGCCAGCTGGTCGGTAGTCGGTGTGTGGTAGCTGGTCGGGAGTCGGTGGTCGGCCAGGCTACTACAAGTGCTCCCCCTTTCAGACAACCACGTCCTCGGGGTTGCTGCCTGTAGTGAGTCTGCTGAAATAGTCAAGAAGTAGTTGCTTCTCGTCGGGGGAGTCAAATTGGATTCAGGTATCCATGCATCATGGTAAGATGGGAACCCTTTCCATGAAACTTTGAGGTACCGTTTGAATTTAACAAGGTTTGTTCCAGTTCGGCGTTCGGATGTACGGTGGTCCAGTATTTCAGAGATACGGCAGTCGGGAATGTCATCGGCATCAAGTACTACCGGTGGTGGTGTAGGGTAGCATGTGGCCGGTAAATGGTTGAAGGAGGGGACTCCCCATCCTTGTGCAGGTTCGGGGTCCGGAGAGGATGGTGGAGAAGGGACGGTATCGGAAGGGGTAGGAAGTGGTGGAGGTGGGGGAAGTTTCGGTGGACAGAGTCGGAGGAGGGAAACATTGAATACGTTATGTAACCTTTTGAGGTCATCGGTTAGTGCAAGTTCGGCTGCATTAGGGCCAACCATTCGGGTTATGGGTATGGACCAAGTTGTTTGGGCAAAAGTTTCTTTCCAGCACCACGTCTGAGGTTTGTGGCATTGAGATAGACATAGTCTCCTTGCTTGAAAGTGGTTGGTGCTTTGTTTTTGTCATAGTACTGCTTTTGTCGGTTTTGGGCGGTAGCAATGGATATCTTTGCAAGGGAGATTGCTGTACGGATTTTGTCGGCTTGAGTAGTTGCAGCCGGTACTACAATGTCGGACAGCTTATAGTATTCGGCAACCTCTCGAGAGAAAGGAGTGTGTGGGTGTCGGCCATAGTTCAGATAAAAAGGAGAGAACCCTGTGCTGGTTTGTTTTGCATTATTAATGGCAAAAGCAACGGCAGGGAGGAGGAGATCCCAATCATCGGGTGTGTTGCTCACAAAGTGCCGTAAGATTTCTTCAATAACTCTGTTGAGACGTTCAGTTTGCCCATTAGTTTGCGGGTGATATGCAGATGTTAGGGTGGTACGGGTGCCCATGAGTTCGGCAAATGCACGGGTAAAGAGGCCGGAGAATTGTTTACCTCTATCAGAAATCAGGGTTTTCGGTGTGCCATGATATTGGACGACATGTTGGAAGAGGTGTTGTGCAAATCGGGGGGCAGTACAAGTCTTTGTAGAGGGGATGATGTGTACCATTTTGGTAAGCCGGCAGACAAAGACAAGGATTGCATCAAATCCACGGACAGTTTTCAGGATGCCGGTGAGGAAATCAGTGGAGACTTGTTCCCAAGGTTCGGTGGGGATCGGCAGAGGTTGCAGTTGACCTTGAGTCTTTGCAGGGTGAGATTTATTTCGGTGACAATTTGGACAGTGTCTGATATAGTCATCAACATCCTTCTTCAGGCCGGACAATAGAACTGTCGTGAGACAAGATCAAGGGTACGGTCTCGACCTTGATGACCAGATAGACGGTTGTCATGATGTTCGGATATGATACGGTTTTTCAGGACCGTAACATTCGGTATTGTAATGCGGTCGGGGTGTTGGGATGAAGATTTTGTCAGCCAAAATCCGTCGGTGTTTTTTGTAAGCTTATCGGTAAATGATTTGGTAGCAAAGGAAGTGTCGGTTGTATACCCCGAGCGGATTTCCTGTTTGACAGACAGTGGGTCGGGCAGTGTCTGACCTTGTGCAACAATTGCATTGAAAAAGGCCGGGTGTCGGGAAAGTGGGTCAGCAACATTGTTCCGGCCAGCAATGTGTTTCCACGTGTACTCAAATCGGGAGAAAAATTCCATCCATCGACCCTGTTTGGGGCTGAGGAATTGCTGTGTTTTCAGGTAAATCAGGGGACAGTGGTCGGTTATAAGGTCAAAGGTGGTACCTTCAAGGTAGCATCGGTATTCACGGAGGGCTTGGTGACAAGCATACAGCTCTTGTTCACCAGTTGTATAGTTTTTATCACTGGAAGAGAACTTTCGGGAGTAATATGAAACGGGTGGTTCTCTTGTAACAAGACTGCACCCATGCCATTGACGGATGCATCACAAATTAATGTGAACGGTTTTTCGGGATTCGGTAGAGCCAGGAGTGGTGCAGAAGTGAGAGCAGTTTTGGTAGCCTCAAAACTGGCGGAATGGGCATCAGTCCATTTGAAACGGTTGGAGGAGGCTGTGAGAAGAGTTGTTAACGGTGCCACAAGGCTAGAATATCCTTGGATATATTTCCGGAAATAGTTGGAAAGTCCAAGGAAGGATCGGAGGTCGGCAACGGTGTTCGGTTCTGGCCAGGAAGTGATTGTATCGGTTTTGGAGGGATCCATTTTGAGATGTCCATGTCCAACAATATGACCAAGGAATTTCATTTCGGATTGAAGAAAGTCGCATTTGTGGAGTCTGCAATAGAGTTTCTCCGTTCGGAGGATATCAAACACTAGACGGAGGTGTTTCAGATGGTCGGCAGGGTTTTTAGAAAAGACCAGAATATCATCGAGGTACATAACCACGAAGTCATCAAGATGGTCCTGAAAAGTCGGTTCATAAGGGACTGAAAGCCGGATGGACATTACAGATGCCCATAGGTAGTACCACATATTCAAAGTGACCTATCGGTGTGTTGAAAGCAGTTTTCGGTATGTCGGATGGGAGGATTCTCATTTGGTGGAACCCATGTTGGAGGTCGATTGAGGAAAAGCAAGTGGCACCTTGTAGTTTGTCAAAGAGATCCTCAATACGGGGAATTGGGTATCGGTTTCGGATAGTGAGTGCATTGACTGGCCTGTAGTCGATACACAAACGGAGGGAACCATCAGGTTTCGGTATGAACAGTACCGGGGAGCCAAATGGAGATGAACTAGGTCGGATCCATCCTTTGGATAGGAAATCGGCAACGGTTGTCTTGATTGCAGACATTTCTTTAGGACTCATGCGGTAACAATTGCGGTACGGTATTTTCGGGATGTTCGGTTGGAGAGGAATGAGTTCATCAATCTGGTCACGGAGAGGGGGTAAACCAGGGACTTCGGTGAAAATGTCGGTGTAAGAGTCGGTAAGGGTACGGAGAGCTGCAGCATCGGTATGTTCCGGTGGTTTAGGCTCAATAGTCAAATTGTTGAGTGAAACATGTGCAGTCTGAGACGGTTTGTCACATGGGATTGTGCCAGATTGGGGACGGTGATCGGATGTGCAGTCAGGTTGTGGTTCTGCACTGATAGGCGGCTGTGGTTGTACCAAAAAAGGGAAGGAACTGCATCCTTGGCGGATGAGTTTACGGGCGCCCTTGGCGGTGATCATTTGCGGTGTGTCCGAGGAGGGAAAGGAGGCCAAGAAATGGGCAAGTGCGCGTTGCATGACAGCTGGACCAGAGCCAGATCGGGTTTTTGAAACGGAGGATACTGTGAAGTCTGAGCCAGTTCGGTGACAAAGTGTTAATGTCTGTGCACTCATGTCAATACGGGCTTCATGTTGGCGAAGGAATTGATCACCTAAGATGAGGTCAAATGTTGTGGACGGTGTGCTTAGAATTAAGATTCGGAGTTTGGTGGTGAATTTACCAAGTTGGAGTTTTGCAATGGCTTGGCCAATAATCGGTATGGTCTGTGGACCGCCGGCAAGGGAGACAGAAGGTAGGGGGCATGATGTAATGGTGAGTCCATACTCTGGGCCATACGGAGTGTGCCAAAATTATGGGATGCACCGGTGTCACCTAAAATGGAGACTTTGGCACCTGCCAAGAGGCCGGAATAAACATTAGCCAGTGGGATGAATGTCGGTAGGTGTGATAAGGTAGCGGCTGAGTTGGTTACGGCAGGGGTTGTAATTGTCCATGCATGGACTAGCCAGTGTTTTTTCGGATGGGTCGGTTTGAGGGAATACAGTATGGTATGGCAGAGATGTGAGAAATGATGCTTTCTGCTCTTCAAGCATCTGTACGGTGCCCAGGTAGTGTGGGGTACCAAGGGGTACTAAAACGGTTAGCTGAGTGCCGGGGGGGCGGGTTTTCAGGTATGCGAAGGTGGCTTGGGACGGTAATTTCTGTGCCAAAGTTAAAACAGAAACGGAGTCGGTAGTTGGACTAAGCAGATTTACATTAGCGCTAACGCCATCAAATGATAACTGTAAAATCCGTTCAAGGATTGGCACATTGAATAGAACGGTGTCCCTGCCAATGACCTATTTGTCATTATTAGCCATCCAGGTCTTGGGGTCAGAATCGGGAACCGGCTTCGCCTTAGCCTTGCAGTCAGCAGTCATGTGACCAGGCCTGAAACAGTTATAGCAGCTACCCGCTAGTCGGAGGGCTCGCAACTCACTGACCGGGATGTGTTGGCCGGTTTGGAAGTGCGTTACGTAGCTTGGTGACTTCTGTTTTTTGAAAGCCGGATCATACTCATGGCCTGAAGCAGAGCCGGGACGGTGGACAGAGCCCAGAGTGTTGCCTGAGCCAGAGCCGGGACCAGAGTTTGGCCGGAAACCTGTGCCTTGGCGGCCAGCAGGTCCATGATGCTCATGGGGGCGCTTAGTCGGCATGTTGCCGTCATGTGCTAAGGAGTCGGTAGCCATGCGGCCGGGGTTGCCCTCAGTGTCGAACCTCTCTAGGAACGAAGCTGAAAACTCTGCCGGTGTGGACAGAGGGTTGAGCTGCTGGTACATTCCTAGCCACCTCTTACCTCATGGTCGGAAGTCTGTATGAATGCCAGACGGGCCAGGTCACCAGGATTCTCGGCGTTAGCCCTATTGATGGTGACGGATGCCTCAAGGCCCTCAAGGAAAAGCCGGGCTGCATTGTCCTTGAGGTTTCTACTGTCGAAGGTTGGATACCGGACCTTCAAACTAGAGGATGGTTGTCCCCAAGCATGGGCCGGTTTGTTCATGGCCTCCAACTCGGTAATACGAGCAAGGAGGGCAGCCAATTGGCTCGGTTCCATAGCAGGAGGTGCGGTGGTGGCCAGAGACGGTGGGTTTGGTGGGGGCGGGGGGAGGACCTCAGGTGTTACAGCGGTCTGAGGGGGCGGGGGTGGGGGTGGGGCCGGGGGGAGGGCCGCAGGTGTTACAGCGGTCTGAGGGGGCGGGGGTGGGGGTGGTGGCACAGTTGGAACTGTGTCAGGCGGGGGTGGGCCGGTTGCCGACTGTGGTGCCAGTGTTGGTTGCTGAGTCGGCACAGTGTGAGCCAGAGTGGATGGTCCGGCATCATTAAGGTGTTCAGGTTCGGTGTCCGCACTGTTGCGGGTCATGCGCGGGGGCATGTCGGAGTCTGTTGAGTCGGATTGTGATAGATCGGTTAGTCAGGTTAAAGAGATCGGGGGAAGGCAGCAGGCCAGGAGTGGGATGGATAACAGTCGGGGATATAACTACGAGGGCTAACTGGTGAAGTGAACAAGTCGGCACCAGTCACGGAGGCAAGGTGAACTAATGTGCGGCAGGAGAAAAATTACGAGGGCCAGATAAGCAAATTCGGGCTAGGAGATCCACGAGGGCGGTGTGAACAATTCGGCACGAGAGAATTCACGTACCAGTGTTGTCGGTGTTATAAGTTCTGTCTGTCAGGGACAGATTAGAGAACGGATTGGATAGGTCGGTGGATCGGTGTAGGGTGCCAGTGCCGGTGGCGGGTTGGCTGCGACTGCTCGCATGTCTTTTCTTTTTAGACTGTCGGAGGTGAGGAAAACAAAGGCCGGTTAATGACGGGATTGTCGGGGAGGGTCGGTGGTAGTCCCTGGAAATAGAGCTAATCAAGGAGACTGGGGGACGGAATTCGGCGTTAGCAGCAACGATTCAGTCAGTGGCATACCATTATGATTGAATGTCTGGAATAACCAAGGGGGCTACAAAATCCGGTGTGTTCAACGAGACGGAAAAAAATCCGCTGGGCCGATCGGATGCTCAGTGTGAAAACCCAGCTCCAAGGCTCCAGACAAGGCTTCGAAACCACTTGTAGATGTCGGCGTCGGAGGACTGGAATCGGGGAGTTAATATTGAGTAGTTTCAGTTATTCCTGGAGGGAGGGTGTGATCCTCGTATACCAAAGTATACTCAGTACGAGTAGACTGACTTCAGGAGTTCGGCTTCGGTTTATATACTAATCGGAATCGGAAGGTGGTCGGTAGTCGGTGGTAGCAGTGTCGGTAGCAATGTCGGTAGCAGGTCGGGGGCAGGTCGGGGCTGGTCGGTAGCAGTATCGGTAGCAATGTCGGTAGCAGGTCGGTGGCAGGTCGGTGCCTGGTCGGTAGCAGTATGTGGTAGGTGGTCGGTAGTCGGTGTGTGTGATGTGTGATGAGTAGCAGTGTCGGTGTCGGCTGGTCGGTAGTCGGTGTGTGGTAGCTGGTCGGGAGTCGGTGGTCGGCCAGGCTACTACAAGGGGGGATATGATAGTGGTGTAGGAGGGGTTATGAAAATGTCGACTACCCGCCCCCTAAAACCGGCCCTCCTGTTGTGTTTGGTGGAGGCTATACCCCTTCCTATGAGGTGAGTGCTGTTGGAGGGGCTCTGGTACACGTGTGTGTTTGCGTGGGGGGGTGGGGTGGGGGGGGATGATAGTGGTGTAGGGTTGTTCGTGGTGGTGGTTGTGTTTGGTGGAGACTATCCCCCTATGAATCCTCCCTGTCCTACGAGGTGAGTGCTGTTGGAGGGGCTCTGGTAGACGTGTGTGTGTGTGGGGGGGGGGGGGGGGGGGGGGGGGGGGGGGGGGGGGGGGGGGGGGGGGGGGATAGTGGTGTAGGGTTGTGCGTGGTGGTGTTTGGTGGAGACTATCCCCTTTCATATGAACCCTTCCCCTTCATATGAGGTGAGCGTTGTTGGAGGGGTTATGATAGTGGTGTATGTGTGGGTGGGTGTTGGGTGGATGTGGCAGTGTTGCGTGTGTGGGGTGTGTCTGGGGGGGGGGGGGGGGGGGGGGGGGGGGGGGGGGGGGGGGGGGGGGGGGGGGGGGGGGGGGGGGGGGGGGGGGGGGGGGGGGGGGGGGGGGGGGGGGGGGGGCAGTGCTGTGCACCCACCTCATCCACCCAAAACAAAAACTAAACCAAACCAAACCAAACTACATACCAACCTAACATACCCAAATCACCAGGATGATGGGAGCTCCACCACCAGGTGGTAGCAATGCACCAAGTACACGGCTACGACTTTAGCGCTGACTTCATTACTTTCTGCACCAACCAAGCCCAACCTACCCAACCCTTCCCAACCAACCCAATCAGATGATGGGAGCTCCACCACCAGTTGGTAGCGATGCTGCCATGGATCCTAACATACTCCATCATGGAGCAATGATTGCTCCCTCACCAGGTACACACCCTACGACTTCAGCGCTGAATATATCACTTTCTGCACAAACCAACCCAACCCAACCCACTCCCCTCAACCACTCCCCCCAACCAACCCACTCCCACTCAACCCAGTCACACAGCTAACCCAACCACTCCCCCACTACACACACCCCCACAACCCACTCCCACCCAACCACTCCCCTCAACCCTCCCCTCAACCCACTCCCCTCAACCCACTCCCCAACCCAACCACCCACTCAACCCACTCCCACACCGCCTAACCAACCACTCCCCCACTACACACACCCCCACAACCCACTCCCACCCAACCCACTCCCTCAACCCCTCCCCCTCAACCCACTCCCCCTCAACCACTCCCCCTCAACCCACTCCACACAGCCTAACCCAACCCACTCCCCCCACTACACACACCCCCACAACCCACTCCCACCCAACCCACTCCCCTCAACCCCTCCCCTCAACCACTCCCCTCAACCCACTCCCCTCAACCCACTCCCACCCAACCCACTCCCCCTCAACCCACTCCCTCTCAACCACTCCTTCTCAACCCACTCCACCCAACCCACTCCTCTCAACCCACTCCCACCAACCCACTCCCTCTCAACCACTCCCTCTCAACCCACTCCCCCACAACCCAACCCAACCAACCCACTCCTCTCAACCCACTCCCCCCCAACCCAACCAACCATCCCCCAAACCCACTCCCCCAAACCCATTCCCCCCCAAAACCACCCCCTCAACCATCCCACAACCACTCCCTCTCAACCCACTCCACTCAACCACTCCCTCTCAACCACTCCCCCACAACCCAACCAACCCACTCCCCCAAACACACTCCCCAAACAACACTTCCTACAACCCACTACCCCACAAACCACTCCTCCCAACCACTCCCCTCAAACCACTCCCCCTAACCCAACACACTCAGATGATGTGAGCAACCACCAGCTGGTTCCGATACTGCCATGAACCCCAATATATGCTATTGCTCCCTCACTTTTGTACACCGCCCTATGGCTTAAGCACTGACTACATTACTTTCTGCTCAACCAACCAACCCTCAACTTGCTCATGTGCTCCCTCACCATGGACACACCCTATGGCTTAAGCACTGACTACATTACTTTCTGCACCAAACAACTCAAACCAACCCTCAACTTGCTCATGTGCTCCCTCACCATGGACACACCCTATGGCTTAAGCACTGACTACATTACTTTCTGCACCAACCCAAACCAACCAACCCCTCAACTTGCTCATGTGCCCCTCACATGGACACCCCTCTGAATTGAGCGCTGACTACACTACTTTGCTGCACCAACCCAACCCAATCCCCCCCCCCCCCCCCCCCCCCCCAACTTGCTCATGTGCTTCCTCACATGTACACGCGCCTATGGCTTTTGTGGCCACTCGGTAACTTACTGCACCAACCCACACCGACCAACCCCCACACCTCACACCCCAGATGATGGTAGTCGCGCCAGATGATGGGAGCTCCACCACCAGTTGGTAGCGATGCCACCTTGTCACACCGGCTATGAATTTAGCGCTGACTACATTATGATGAGCACGCAGTTGGCCTCAAAAACATCATATGCTGCGCTCGACAGTATGGGGCATGTGACTGTACCGCACTGCTTTTAAGCTTAGTCCAGCCTCTGTTAATTGGTTTGATGGTGTTGTCGAGGACCCCCTTTGGACAGCTTACTTAAATCACACCGAATTGGGCGCACTGCTTTTCTTTTCTTTTCTTATTGGCTGACATTGCGAGTCTTGTGCATTGATGATTAGGGACCGGCAAATCATATGATGTTGACCAAAGAGGAGTATGATATCATATGATATCATGCAAAAATCATATGATTTAATATCATATGATATCATGCCGTAGGCCGAAGTTACCTAGTCAGACCGCCGGCATCGCATGATATCATATGATGACATGATATCATATTGCCTATTCCTATTGATGATTGATTGGACGATTACGCCATGCCCCAAGCGAAGGGGACACAGGAAATTGTCTTCAAAATCCTGTTAACTATGGCAGTGCACAGATGTATCAAGGTGTCGAATGGGATCCAGAGGAGCTTCGCATCACTTTGTCAATGGAGAAAGCGCCGCTATCACGAGCTGCTCACCGCAGTCACCAGCAAGAAAACATGTGTGAATGTTTCTCTCTCATGCAGAGAAACATGCATGCACCCCTGATTGCATGTGATGGATAACGTCGTGCTAGACCGCAGTCACCAGCAAAGAAACATGTGTGAATGTTTCTCTCACATGCAGAGAAACGTGTGTGACGTTAACCATCACATGCAATCAGGGTTGCATGCATGTTTCTCTGCATGGAGGCCAAGGGACGAGCACTCTCTCTCTAGCACGACGTTAACCATCACATGCAATCAGGGGTGCATGCATGTTTCCTGTTAGGAGCACTGACGAGCTGGTGCCCTTGGCGCACATGCTGCCTAACAATGGTTACGATTAAATTTGCACTCCCTGCATGGAGGCCCAAGGGACGAGCACGCTCTCTCTCTAGCACGACGTTAATCTGCTTCATACTAAAGCACGACTGTAAACTTGTTTTTTGTCCCTATGCACGAAGTTTCTGCTAACTCTCGGTATTTTCCTTTTCAGCTATGAGCAGCAGCTTCTAGGCAGCTCCCCTGTCAAGCAATCAACCTAGCCTGGCGCAACCTAGTGCACTTCAAGTTGATACAATCAGCAGCTCAGAACTGCTGGAGTCGTTCGTGTAGCCCATTGGCTGGCTCAGGAAGCTTCCTATCCTAGAAGCTTCTAAGAAAGCCGAAAATATATCCTTGCCAACTCTGATTCTTAATTTAAACACATAACAGTGCTCTTATTTGCTAACATCCAAGTGTGATGTTGTGGAGATTAGATAGTGTGGTCGTGATCACATTATGACTTAAAGAGGCTGGCATGCAATCGAGGGAACTTGAGCTTGGTTACATAGCTTCAGCCAGCAAATTGGCTGTTCGTCGTCTGCGGCAGTAAGAGCAATTATTACCAGAAAAATGTAAACGCGAACAAATCACCTTTTTCTTCATTTTCATTGTTTTCTTACCGGCACCTCTTCTAAACTATACAAGACAGTACAACAAACCGATCATACCCTGATCAAACATATAAAAAAAGACTTAATCCAATCTCTTCATACATTGATGGATGATCAGAGGAACCTTCGCTCGACCTTCAACTTCTGGATTGCACATCAGGTAATGTAGAGGAATCATTTTACTCTTACATTGAGTAACAGGTTCTGGCACTTTCTTCTCGAATTCAGTAATGCTTCGTCAGTATATTCAAAGGTTTTTGCCTCCTTTTAATCTTGCCATTTAATGCTGCGCGCACGGTTCAAATAATAATAATAATAATAATAATAATAACAACAACAACAACAACAATAATAATTATAATAATTACAATAATAATAATAATAATAATAATAATAATAAATAATAATAATAATAATATAAATAATAATAATAATAATAATAATAATACCTGGCTTAGCGGCTGGCTTGAGTAATGCTGTATGCTGTATGGTATGGCTGGCCACAGCTGGCTTTCTTGTGTACTGCTGGCTGTCTTGTGTATTTTCTGGGCTGGCTGTCTTGTGTATCAGTGGAAATACTGTTTATAATGTCAGTACAATTCCCCAATTCCCATCGCTGCCCCAATTTTCAGTCCTAACTACAGTACCTAAGTACTGTTACAATCCCAGTACTAGCATAACTATTACAGCCTTCCAGCTATTCTTTCTCCTCCCAGTTGGGAGGCCCGTAGGCTGCTGAACTATGCGATAGGAATGAGAAAAATTGAGAAATTGGTCGTAAAAACGGTTGATAATGTTAGTTATATTGCTGTTAGAACGGTTGAACATAAAGCGGTGGATGGGCGAACAGTCTGTTGGAATGGTCGGGAATTCAGTTTGACTGGGTCCCTGACAGCCTGTTTCCAATTGAGGGTTAGACGGTTATGGAGCAGAACCGTCCTCGGCAATCGGAAACACTCGAAAAATTTGTACTTCGCTCGACCGACTTGTACAGACCAGTTTCCGGCAAAATTTTGATGACGTGCCGGTGCGGATGGGGTTACCTGAACGTGCCCCCCCCCCACGGTTAAGCGTAACCCGATCCGCCTTGGTTCCACGCTGGCACTTTGACCGCAGCAAGCGGTCACTTGCGGCCATAATGTGGTGAGCGCGAGCGCTGCAATCTTGTAGATCGCGCAGTCACGCGCGATCCCCCTTCAATTTCCTAGAATCTCTGACGCTCACCGCTATGGATTCGTCTGGTCAAGGTTTGTTTTTTCTAGCAGAACCAGCATTGGGGCATCAACGAGCACCCTAAAAGTTCTGGGATATGGTAATCCGAAATGGAAAAGGACAGGGCAACGTCTTGGAGTCAGAACATGAAACTCGAATTGCAAGACGGCCTGCACGAAAGAAAGTCAAGCGGCGAGTAAATAATTCAAACGCTTTCCAAGCTATCGAACAACTGATTTAACGATCACATAAACCCAGATTTCCCCATAACCCAGATTTTTTCAGGGACAATCGGAAACACGAAGTTTGTAACACCGGGGTTACGCGACAGGAAGCTGGCTAGTACACGGGTTACGAGTATTGCGCACTACAGTTTGCGGGGTTACGCATAACGTAACCTGGTCTTATGGAAACAGGCCTGTTGAGGGGGACAGACCTATGCGATACTTACGCGAAATCCGTCAGATCCTACATCCCCTCAAATCCTCAGATCTTTCCATAATCGCCGGTCAAATCAGCCGGATGAATCTGACTGGCCTGAATCTAAGCGACCCATGTTTAATTCCCGTCGGGGGGCGGATTTACCTCGGAGGGGCCTTTTTAGCCGTACGTATCTCAGGGTTGCGGACTGTGGACGCGGCGGTTTTCAATTTGGGTCGTTTCCCTACTGTCTTGTGGACTCAATCTAGGGGCTGGAGCATGTCTACGATTTCCCTTGCAAAATTCGCTTCTTTTCGTGGCCCCTTCGTAGCTCATTGCATCAGCGCATTGTGCTTGACAAGGAAATCTACTCTTTCGCACTAGTTCCTTCAGGTTGCGCAGTTAGCAACTGTAGCCTCGGGAAGTTGCTGCACCTGCCTCCAGGGAACTTCGGGAAGTCAGTGAGCTAATAAGTTCATTAGTCCTTTACAGGGCCACAAGTTGAATAATAATGCCATGCCATGCTACATTGATTCTTGACGGTCCCCTTTGCTCACCACACCCTCACCCTAACCACACTCAAGCCATGCAACGCACATGCACATAGACCTAGAACTCGGTTACGCTCGGTTACGTCTCATGACTCCCTCTACGCGCTGCCACCTCCCATCGTCAAAATTCGCCAACATACTACCTCCCTCAGTCCTTTCTCCTTGCTCCTCTCTCCGTGCTGCTGGCTGACTACCGCCCCCCACACATCCTCACAATCACTATTCTCGCTCTAAAACGGCACATCTTCTCCTCTATTCACAATCTCTCGTGTGCCTTGCGGCCGCCCCCCCCCCCCCACCCCTCCCCCCCCCTGCGCACGCTCCATCATCTTACTGCGCTTCGTCCATGTCCCAAATGCTGTCCAACCGTCGTCGCCCGAAGCGCCCTGTCACGTACCTCCGCCAATTGTATTGCTGTGCGGTTTACATTCTTTTTTTCTCTTATCGCTTGTTTATTCTCGACGGCTCTGTCCTACGTCCTTGCAGGAATCTTTCTGAAGGACAGATCGGTGGTGAATCATGGTTAGCATGTTATCAGTCGCTCTTGCCCGCCATCTCATGCTGGCGTCATTCTGCATGCAGCGGCGCTGAGGTAGGTCGAAGCGGAACAAGAAAAGGAATGTGGTAGAGAAGGATGCAGAGGAGCGTGAGTGGTGCGTGTGTGTGTGTGTGTGTTGTGTTGTGTGTGTGTGTGTGTGTGTGTGTGGTGTGTGTGTGTGTGTGTGTGTGTGGTGTGTTGTGTGGTGTGGTGGGGGGTGGGGTGGGGGTGGGAGAGGAGGTAGGGGAGAAGTTGGCACGAGCCGTAACATCGGAATTCATGCTTCGTTCTTCCACCTGAATCGCCTTACGCTAACAGCGGAAGAGCATGGCCGTTGAATGAAAAAGAAAGCGGAGGGACACTGAGCCATCCACCATCTCGAATGTTTGGGTATCCCAGGGACCCCTTGTCACATATCTTCGGAAATTTCAAATGAAGATGGCAGAAAAGATCGCACTGCGGTGATATAGCAGAATGGGACTTCGAATGTTTGGTAGCTCAGCAAGGAAAATGACTCGAATTTGAACATTACAGGCTCAAGTCAGCTGACTGAAGTCTGTCGGGGGAGTGACGGAGTCGCAGCAGTAAAGCCTAGCAAAGGTGAAATCTAGCTAGATGGAAGGGGTGGTAGGAAACTCGTCCGCACACAGTAGTGGCCTTGGCTACGCTTGACGAATTTAGCCGGCTACTCGATTCGTGTGAAGCCGGGTCGGATTACGGTTTGAATTGGGGCTCGGTTGCTGGAGGTATGGCCGCTCGCTAATCTTGGCAGTGGCTGCACTTCATTTTAAGACATCTTCTTCATGCTCTTTAGGTGGTGACCACCTGATCCACTACCAAGCCCACCCACAGACTACCCTCCTTATCGAGACTACCCACTACCCTCACGCCTGACAGCCGCACTAACCGCACCCACAGACTACCCTCCTTTATCAAGAACTACCCACTACAATTCGCTGACACCCACTACCCTCCTCTGGGCAGCTAACCCTCCTTATCAAGATACCTACACAGCTGACACCCCTACCTCTTGGCAATGACTACTCTCTTCAGACTACCTCCCAGACTACCTCCATTGGCAGACTACCCTCGCCTTCAGACTACCTCTTTCCAAAGCTACGCTCCTTATCAAGA
>JAJSRW010000395.1:0-46675 GCA_022414725.1 Microglena sp. YARC | reverse complement strand
CCTTCCTGATGTGGCATCAGCAATACAGTGACCAAGCCAACCCACCCAACCAAACAAAGGATTTGCATGTTTTCCTACCTGATAATGCCATCACAATACAGGTGGAAACAAACCAACCACCCAACCAAACAAAGGTATTCGCCTGTTAACTACCTGACTGGCATCAGCCAATATAGGTGGACAACAACCAACCCATCCAGAACCAAAGGTATTCGCCTGTTGTACTACCTGATGGCTGCCATCGACAATCAGGTGACAACCAACCACCCCAACCAAACGAAAGGTATTCGCCTGGTTAACACCTGATGGTGGCCATCAGCAACACAGGTGGACAAACCACCAGCCCAATAAACCAAGGTATCGCCTGTTAACTACCTATGGTGGCATTAGCAAATACAGTGACAACCAACCACCCAACTAAACAAATGTAATTTTGCATGTTGCCTTCCTGATGGTGGCCATCAGCAATACAGGTGGACAACCAACCACCCAAGCCAAAACAAAGGTATTTGCATGTTGCCTCCTGATGGTGGCACAGCCAATACAGTGGGACAACCAACCACCCAAACCAAAACAAAGGTATTCATGTTGCCTACCCTGATAATGGCTATCAGCTAATACAGTCAGTGGACAACCAACCACCAACCCAAACAAAGTTTTGCATGTTCCACCTATAATGCATCAGCCAATACAGTGTTGACAAAGCCAACCACCCAACTAAACAAACAAAAAGGTATTCGCTTTTAACTACCTGATGTGGCATCAGCAATATAAGTGGACAACCAAAACCACCCAACCCAAACAAAGCGTATTCGCCTGTTACTACCTATGTGCATCGAGCCAAATTTACAGAGTGGACAACCAACCACCCAAACCAAACAAAGGTATTTGCATGTTGCGCTACCTGATAATGCTATCAGCAATACAGCGCGTGGACAACCAACCACCAAGCCAAACAAAGTATTCGCGCTGTTAAACTACCTGATGGTGGCGATCAGCAATATAGGTGACAACAACCACCCACCAAACAAAGGTATTGCCTGTTTACTACCTGATGGTGCATCAGCCCAATACAGCGTGGACAACCAACCACCCAACCAAACCAAAGGTATTCGCCCTGTAACTACCTGAATGTGGCATCAGCAACCACAAAGGTGGACAACCAACCACCCAAACCAAAACAAAGGTATTCGCCTGTTAACGACCTGATGGTGCATTAGCAAATACAGGTGGGACAAAACCAACCACCCAACCCCAAACAAAGGTATTGTGCATTGTGCCTTCCTGATGGTGGCATCAGCCATACGGTTGGACAACCAACCACCCAACCAAACAAAAGGTTATTTGCATGTGCCCCTTCCTGATGTGGGCATCAGCAATACAGGTGACAGACCACCACGCCACCAAACAAAAGTTATTTGCATGTTGCCTACCTGATAAAGGCAGTCAGCCAATACAGGTGGACAACCAAGCCACCAAAACCAAACAAACGGTATTTGCATTGTTGCCTACCTGATAATGGCATTGCAGCAATACAGGTTGGACAACCAAGCCACCCAACAAACAGACAAAGTTATTCGCCTGTTAAACTACCTGTATGGTGCATCAGCAACTATTAAGTGGACAACCAACCACCCAACCCCAAAAACAAAGGTATTCGCCTTTTTACTACCTGATGTGCATCAAGCAATACAGGTGGACAACCAACACCCAAACCAAACAAAAGTAATTCGCCTGTTAACTACCTGATGGTGCAATCAGGCAATACAGGTGGACAACCAACCACCAACCGAACAAAGTATTCGCCTGTTACCTTCCTGATGGTGGCATCAGCAGGGCAATACAGTGTGGACAACCCAACCACCCAACCAAACAAAGGTATTCACTGTTACCTTCCTGTGGTGACTTCGCCAAACAGGTGACAACCAACCACCCAAACCAAACAAAGTATTCGCCTGTTAACACTTCCTGATGGTGACTTCAGGCAACACAGTGTGGACAAACCAACCACCAACCAAACAAAGGTATGCGCCTTGTCTACCTTCCTGATGGTGACTTCTAGCAACACAGAGTGGACAACCAACCACCCAACAAACAAAGGTATTCGCCTTGTTACCTTCCTGATGGTGACTTTTGAAACAACACGGTGGACAACCAACCACCCAACCAAACATAAGGTATTTGCATGTTGCCTTCCTGATGGTGACTTCTAGCAACACAGGTGGACAACCAAGCCACCCAACCAAACAAAGGGTATCGCCGTTACCTTTCCTGATGGTGGCATCATCAGCAGAACAGGTGGACATACCCAACCACCCAACCAAAACAAAGGTATTCGCCTGTTACCTTCTGATGGTGACTTCAGCAGCACACGTGGACAACCACCACCCAACCCAAACAAAGGTATTCGCCTGTTTACCTTCCTGATGTGGACTTCATTTCAACCACAGTGGACAACCAACCAACCCAACCAAACAAAGGTATGTCGCCTTTACTTCCTGATGGTGGGACTTCACAACACAGGTGTGGACAACCAACCACCCAACCCAAACAAATATTTTCACCTGTTACCTTCCTGATGGTACTTCAGCAACCACAGGTGGACAACCAACCACCCCATCAACAAAGGTAATTCGCTGTTAACTACCCTGAATGTGGGCATTAGCAATACAGGTGGACAACCAACCACCCAACCAAACAAAGGTATTTGCAAGTTGCCTTCCTGAGGTGCATCAGCAATACAGGTGGACAACCAACCCACCCAACCAAACAAAGTATTTGCATGTTATGCAATCCTGATGGTGCATCAGCAATACAGTTGGACAAACACCAACCCCAACCAAACAAAAGGTATTCTGCAATTGGTTGCCTACCTGATAATGGCATCAGGCAATACAGGTGGACAAACCAACCACCCAACTAAACAAACAAAGGTATTCGCCTGTTAACACCCTGATGGTGGCATCAGCAATATAGGTGGACAACAAACCACCCATCCAAACAAGGTATTCGCCCCTGTTTACTTAACCTGGATCGGTGGCTATCAGCAATACAGACGGACAACCAAACCACCCAACCCAAACAAAGGTATCGCACTGTTAAACTACCTGATGTGGCATCAGCAACACCAGGTGACAACCAACCACCCAACCAAACAAAGGTTATTCGCCGTTCACCTTCCTGATGGTGCATCATCAGCAATACAGGGGTGACAAACCAACCACCCAACCAAACAGAAGGTATTCGCTGTTACCTTCCTAGATGGTGACTTCCAGCCAACACAGGTGGAAACCCAACCACCCAACCAAACAAAGGATTCGCCTGTTACCTTCCTGATGGTGACTTCAGCAACACAGGTGGACACCTACCACCCAACCAAACAAAATGTATTCGCTGTTACCTTCCTGATGGGAACTTTCAGCAACAAACAGGTGGACAAACCAACCTACCAACCAAACAAAGGTATTCGCCTGTTACCCATTCCTGATGGGACTTCAGCAACACAAGGATGGACAAACCAACCACCCAACCAAACAAAGGTATTCGCATGTTGCCTTTCTGATGTGTGACTTCAAGCAACACAGGTGGACAACCAAACCCCAACCAACAAAGGTATTCGCCTGTTTACCTTCCTGATGTGCCCCCACATCAGCAATACACGTGACAACCACCACCCAACCAAACAAAAGTATTCGCATGTTCACCTCCTGATGGTTGACTCAAGCAACAAGGTGGACAACACCAACCACACAACAAACACAAGAGTATTCGCCTGTTACCTCCTGAATGAGATGAACAATCAGACAACAACACGTGGCAACCTACCAAACCCAACCAAAACAAAGATATTACGCCGATTCACCTTCCTAGATAGAGAGACTAACAGCAACCAGAAGTGGACAACAAAACCACCCAACCAAACAAAGGTATTCGCGTTAACCTTCCTGATGGTGAAGTTCAGGCAACACAGACCGTGGACAACCCAAACCACCCAACCAAACAAAGGTAATTCGCATTGTTTGCCTTTCCTCATGGGTTGACTTCAAGCCAACACAGGGTGGAAAACCAACCACCCAACAAACAAAGGTAGTTCGCCTGTTACCTTCCTGATGGTTGGCATCATCAGCAGAAACAGGTGGACCAACCAACCACCCAACCAAACAAAAGGTATTCGCCTGTTACTTCCTGATGGTGACTTCCAGCCAACACAGCGTGGACAACCAACCACAACCAAACGAAAGGCTATTCGCTGTACCTCACGATGTGCATCATCAGCAATTACAGTGGGGACAACCAAACCACCCAACAAACAAAAAAAAAGGAAAGTATTTTTTTTTTTTTTCCACCATGTTACCTTCCTGTATGGTGACTTCAGCAACCACAGTGTGGACAACCAACCACCCAATGCCAAACAATATTTTCACCTGTTTACCCTTCCGATGTGACTTCAGCAACACAGGTGACAACCAACCACCCAATCAAACAAAGGTGATTCGCCCTGTTAACTACCTGAGTGGTGGCATCATCAGCAATACAAGGTGGACAATCAACCACCCAACCAAACAAAGGTATTTGCATGTTACCTTCCTGATGGTGGCATCAGCAATACAGGTGGACAACCAACCACCCAACCAAACAAAGGTATTTGCATGTTGCCTTCCTGATGGTGGCATCAGCAATACAGGTGGACAACCAACCACCCACCAAACAAAGGTTCGTTTGCATGTTGCCTACCTGATTAATGCATCAGCCAAGTACAGGTGGACAACAACCAACCCCAACTAAACAAACAAAGGTATCGCCTGTTAACTACCTGATGGTGGCTCAGCATACAGTGGACAACCAACCACCCATGCCAAACAAAGGTATTCGCCTGTTTACTACCTGATGGTGGCATCAGCAATACAGGTGGACAACCAACCACCCAACCAAACAAAGGTATTCGCCTGTTAACTACCTGATGGTGGCATCAGCAACACAGGTGGACAACAACCACCCAACCGAACAAAGGTATTCGCCTGTTACCTTCCTGATGGTGCATCTCAGCAATACAGGTGGACAACCAACCCACCCAACCAAACAAAGGTATTCGCCTGTTACCTTCCTGGATTGGTGACTTTCAGCAACCAGGTGGAGCAACCAATACCACCCAAAACCAAACAAAGGTATCGCCTGTTACCTCCTTATGGTGACTTCAGCAACACAGGTGGAACAACCAACCACCCAACCAAACAAAGGTATTCGCCTGTTACCTTCCTGATGGTGACTTCAGCAACACAGCGTGACAACCAACCACCCAACAAACCAAAAGGTATCGGCCGTTACCTTCCTGATGGTGACCGTTCAGCAACCAGGTGGACAACCAACCACCCAAACCAAACAAAGTTTCGCCTGTTACCTTCCTGATAGGTGGCTCATCAGCAATAAGTGGACAACCAACCAACCCAACCAAGAACAATGGTATGCGCCTGTTACCTTCCTGATGGTGACTTCAGCAACACATGGTGGACAACCAACACCCAAACAAACAAAGGTATTCGCCATTTACCTTCCTGATGTGCATCATCAGCCAATACAGCGTGGACAACCAACCACCCAACCAAAACAAAGGGTATTCGCCTGTTACCTTCCTGTATGGTGAATTCAGCAACACAGGTGGACACACCAACCACCCAATCAAACAAAGTTATTCGATGTGCCTTCCTGATTGGTGACTTTCAGCAACACAGGTGGACAACCAACAACCAACCACAACAAAGGTATTCGCCTTTACCTTCTGATGGTGGCATCTCAGCAATACAGGTGGACAACCAACACCCACCAAACAAAGGTATTCGCCTGTACCTTTCCTGATGGTGACTTCTAGCAACACAGTGGACAAACCAAGCCACCCAAACCAAACAAAGTATCGCCTGTTACCTTCCAGATGGTTGGCATCATCAGCAATACAGCGGTGACAAACCAACCACCCAACAAACAATAGGTATTCGCCTGTTACCTTTCCTATGGTGACTTCAGCAACACAGGTGACAACCAACCACCCACCAAAACCAAATGATTTCATCATTTTACCTTCCTGATGGTGACTTCATCAACACAGGTGACAACCAACCACCCAACCAAACAAAGGTTATTCGCCTGTTAACGACCTGTATGGTGGCTATCAGCATACAGGTGGACAACAACCACCAAAACCAAACAAAGCTATTCGCGCTTTAACTACCTGATGGTGATCAGGGATACAGTGGACAAACCAACCACCCAACCCAAACAAAGGTATTCCCGGCACCGTTCATTAGAAGTGAAGGCTTGGGTACCATTGGGGAGACTTGTGGCTACCAACACTGCCTAAAGAAAAACAAGGAAAAAACTGGCAGTGTTGCTTACCTATGCGCCTGACCTACCTCGATACCTACCGCACCGCTCCTTAGAAGAGGCTTGGGTCGCCACTGTGGCTACCAACACGGCCTAAAGAATTAAAAATAAGAAAAACTCGCATTGCCTGCCTACCTGATGGGCTAACATCACCATCATCTTTGACAACAACTACCCAAACCAAAAGTCGTCGCATATTGGCCTACCTTGGATGGTGACATCAGCATCATCTTTGAGATCATAATAAACATCTTTGCCAATACCTGATGCTTTGGGTCACCCATCTCATAGTTTTTTTTTGTACCACCGCAAAAAGCAGCTCCCAGTGCAGGCCCAATCAAGGTCGTAGGTACTAAAACCTACAGATTTAGGGGTAAACCACGGGGGCGGGGGGGGGGGTTTTATCATAATAACCGGGCTCTTTTTTTTAAAGTGTTTAGCATGTAAGGCGTCCAACCCCCAAGGGGGGCGGGGGGGTTGTAGGGTATACTAAACCGGGCGGGGGGGGGGGGCGGGGCAGGATATGGGGGGGGGCATCTTATTATTAACAGTTTTCATACTTCCCCGTTACACCAGTGCCCCCCCCCCAATCTAAGGTCGTATGTGTTACTAAACCTGGTGTTGAGGGTCGGAATGGATTTGGTGGGGGTTTGGTGTAGGTGTGTAGGCCAAGCCAAGGTTTTGGTAGGTGTTGGGTTGGGTTGGTGTCCAGGTTCATTTGTACACCCAGTGCGCCCAATCAATGGTTGGTGTTAAACCTGTGGTGTGGGTTAGCGTGGGTTGGTGGTTGTTTTGGGTTGGTTGGTGGGGTTTGGTGTGTGGGTTTGGTGTTTGGTGGTGTGGGTTAGCTTTGGTTTGGTGTGTGTTTGGTGTTTGGTGGTGGGGTTAGCTTTGGGTTGGTGTTGTGTTTGGTGGGGTTGGGTTTGGGTTGGGTGGTTTTGTGTAGGTTTGGTGTTTTTGGTTGGTGTGGGTTAGCGGGTTTAGGTTGATGTGTTTTTTGTGTTGGGTTTGGTGGTTTTTTGGTGTAGTTGGGTGTTTAGGTGGGCATGCGTGGGTGGTGTGTGTTTTCGTGTTGGGTTGGGTTGTTGTGTTTTTGGTGCTAGATTGGGTTAGTGGTGTGGTAGGCGGTTAGGGGTTTGGTGTGTTTTGGTGTGTGTTGGTGTGTGTTTGAAAGAGGGGGTGGGTTGGTGTGGGTTGGTGTTTGGAGTGCTTATATGTGCCTTTGTTTGTATACATCTTATTTGACAAAGAATTGAGTTAGACGAGAAAAGAAACCCCCAGATGATTTTGGGTCACCCATCTTGTAGTTGTACGCTGCAGCAGCTTCCAGTGCTGAACCAATCAAGGTTGTAGCATGCGTCGTGAACATTCAGATTTAGGGTTATAAAAGTACAGAGGTGAATGTAGCATGTTCAAGGCTCTGTGTTTGGAGCTCGTTGTAGGCTAAGCAGTTCAGTTTTTGGAGTCCATCATTGGAATTCAGTTTCAGCCTGTCATTCGTTCTTTCATATATAACTACAGGTGTGAATACAGCATTTTCAAGGCTCAGTGTTTGGATTTCAGCATAGCCTTAGTAGCCAGCTCAGTTTCAGCCATCATTTGTACTTTTCATTTAAAACTACAGGTGTGAATACAACAAGTTCAAGGTTCAATGTTGCATTTGAGTTTGGAATTGGCACAGTAGTTCAGTTTTTCAGTCTCACTGTCATATCAGCATGAATTCAGTTTCAGCCAGCCATTTGAACTATCATACAAAACTACAGATGTGAACAAAACATTTTGAGGCGCAGTGTTTGGAGCTCAGCATAGGCTTAGTAGCTCAGTTTTAACCCTTGTCCATTTGACCTTGTATACAAAACTACAGACTGTTGAATGTAGCATGTACAAGGTTCAGTGTTTGGAGTTCGGAAATGGCATAGCACCTCAGTTCCACCCTGTCATTTGAACTTGGATATAAAACTACAGATGTGCATACAGCATGTTCAAGGTTCAGTGTTTGGAGTTCGGAAGTGGCATAGTAGTTCAGTTGTACCCTGTCATTTGAACTTGGATATAAAACTACAGATGTGCATACAGCATGTTCAATTGGTTCACGTGTTGGGGAGTTCAGAATACACTTTGTAGATCAGTTTGTGGAGTCCATTGTTGGAATTCATTTTCACCCATTCATTTGTTCTATCATATAAAACTACAGGTGTGAATATAACAGTCTCAGTGTTTGGAGTTCAGAATAGGCTTAGTAATTCAGTTTTGCGAGTCCATCATTGGAATTCGGTTTTAGCCAGTCATTTGTACTTTCATATAAAACTACAGATGTGAATACAACATGTTCACGGCTCAGTGTTTGCAGTTCTGCGTAGGCTTGGTAGCTCAGTTTATAAAGTCCCTTGTCGGAATTAAGTTTCAGCTAGTCATTTGTACTTTCATACAAACTACAGATGTGCACATAACATGTTCAAGGCTCAGTGTTTGGCTGCGCGTCTCCAACGGGTAGGGTTTGTAGATAGTTTTCAGCCGGTCCATTTGTTCTATCATATGCACACTACAGGGTGTTGAATATATAACATTCAAGGTATTCAGTGTATTGGAGTTCAAGCATAGGCTTCGTAGTTCGGCTTTCAGCCGTCATCCCCTTTGTTTTTATCATATGCAACTACAGCGTGTGAATATAACGTGTTCAAGGCTCAAGTGTTTGGAGTTCACCCGAGCATAGGCTGAGTAGTCCGGTTTCAGCCGGTCATCTGTTCTATCATATGCAACTACAGGTGTGAATATAACGTGTTCAAGGCTCAGTGTTTGGAGTTCAGCATAGGCTTCGTAGTTCAGTTTCAGCCGGTCATTCGTTCTATCATATGCAACTACAGGTGTGAATATTAACGTGTTCAAGGCCTCAGTGTTGTGGAGTTCAGCATAGGCTTCGTAGTTCGTTTCAAGCCGGTCATTCGTTCTATCATATGCAACTACAGGTGTGAATATAACGTGTTCAAGGCTCAGTGTTTGGAGTTCAGCATAGGCTTCGTAGTTCGGTTTCAGCCGGTCATTTGTTCTATCATATGCAACTAAAGATATTAATATAATATGTTCAAGGCTCAGTGGTAGGAGTTCAGCATCGGCTTAGCAGCTCAGGTTTAGCAAGGCATATGTACTTACATATACACAGCCTACACGGTGTCAACATAAACATGTTCACACAGTTCAGTGTTTTTGAGCTCCGACTAGGCTTAGTTTTTGGTGTCCATCATGGGAATTCAGAAGGCGGTTCTTTTCTTTTCAGCGGCGAGCAGCAGCTTCTAGGTAGCTCCAGGCTTGAACCAGTCTTCAAGAAAATCCCACATATTTCAGCAGTTCTAGAAAACTTATGGTGCTTTGTCTGTTTGGGGTTGGGGTAATCATCAATGCTTATTCTTTTATAGCCCTTCCTACCACGGTTGAGCAAGTCCCTTTAGGGTTTAGGGTTAGGGTTTAGGTTTGCGGTTAGGGGTTTTAAGATGTAGGGTTTAGCAAAAACCTTAAACCTTATTTGGTCTACACCTGGACTGTTACATAGAAAAATACGGTGTCTGCTTTGGGTTTGGCTAAATATCCAGGTAGGGGAGCTACCTAGAAAATTGAAAAAATTGAAAATTAGAACATCCAAGTAAGTCACACTGCCGGGGACAGTTGACCCTACTAAGGACGTGGTTTTATCGACACCGGTTCGTAAGCTCACCTTGCTCGAGGTTGGCAACGAAGCTACCTAGAAACTAGTGCTCGTAGCTGAAGAGAAAAGCTCCAGGACAGACCAGGAACCAGTGCTGGTTGCTGGCCAGGTGACAGGGCCGAAACAAAGTGGGTCGAAGAGGGTTGTTTGTCAAAGAGGGTCGAGGAGGGTGATTTGTCAAAGAGGGTCGTTTGTCGAAGAGGGTTGATGAGGGTCGTTTGTCAAAGAGGGTTGAAGAGGTATGTTTACCCAAATGCTGTTTTCGTTTTTTTCCTGGTAGGATGGAGTAAAACGTAACAAGCAACTAAGACTTAACCAGCTGGGACCAAACGCACCTAGAATAGGAGAGAGGAGGGCACCCTGGCCTGGAAGGAGGCGCAATGCTTCATTGGTGAAGTGCACTTTGAAGGGGTAGCCTACGAGGATAATGGGACTTGCCCATGCTTCTTTGTCTTCCTTTTCTCAATTAACCAGCTGGGACCAAACACACCTAGAACAGGAGAGAGGAGGGCACCCTGGCCTGGTATGCGGTGCAATGCTTTCTTGGTGAAGAGCACTATGAAGGGGTAGCCTACTAGGATAATGGGTCTTACCCAACCGCGTTTATCTTTCTTTTATACATTGACCATATCGGACTTAACGCACCTAGAATAGGAGAGAGGAGGCGACCCAGGCCTGGTATGCGGCGCAAAATTTTCTTCGTGAAGTGCACTAGCAAGCAGCCTGCCGCTACTCCGACGATGTAATTGCTGTAAAGGGATAGACGTACAAGTTGTTGTTAATTCAAGCTTGTTGCCAGACAAACTGTCAATGGCGACGGTAACAGATGTCGTGAGCTTATAATAGCCTTAACTAGCGGTGCATTAGCCGCCCTAGTATAAAGCAGCCTGCCGCTACACTGAACGATGTACTGCCTGTAAAGGGATAAAGGTGCAGTTTTTTGTTTTTTACATTAATTTGTTTTTGAGGTTGTAGTCGGAAACACTGTGAATGGCAACAGTGCAGATGACATGAGGTAAACTGGTGCTGCTTCAGCCGCTTTACGAGCAATGCAGCTGGCCGCGACTTTGACAGTGTACTTTCTGCAAAGGGATATTTCGGTAAGTTGTGTAACATTCAAGGTTGTTGACTGTTAATGGCGACGGTAACAGATGCCCGTGAGCTATACATAGTATAATAGCGGTGCATTAGCTGCCCTGCCAATAAATCTTAATAGTATAGTATAAGTATATAAGTATAGTATAGTATGTATAGTAAGTATAGTATAGTAATAGTATAGGTATAATAGTAGCGTGCAATTAGCTGCCCTGCCATAAATCTTAATAGTATAGAGTAGGAGTATAGGGTATATGTATATAGTATAGTATAGTATAGTATAGTATAGTATAGTATAGTATAGTATAGTATCAGTATAGTAAGTATAGTATAGTTATAGTATAGTAATAGTATAGTATAGTATAGTATAAGTAGGCTTGTGCATTAGCTGCCTGTCCAATAAATCTTTAATAGTATAGTATCTCATAGTATAGTATAGTATAGTATAGATTAGTATAGTTATAGTATAGTTAGTATAAGTATAGTATGGTAATAGTATAGTATAGTATAGTAGCGGTGCATTAGCTGCCCTGCCAATAAATCTTAATAGTATAGTATAGTATAGTATAGTATAGTATAGTATAGTATAGTATAGTATAGTATAGTATAGTATAGTGATAGTAGCGGTTGCATTAGCTGCCCTAGCAATAAATCAGCTGGCCCGCGAACACCCTGGCGGCGTACTCGCTGCAAAGGGAGTTGTAGAGAGTGGAGAGTAAGTTTGACTAGGCACTGTGATTATGATGATAACGTTGATGGTAATGTTGATGATGATAACGTTGATGGTACTGATGATGGTGATACTGCTTGTGGTAATGTTGATGATGATAGCGTTGATGATGGTAACGCTGATGATGACCATGTTGATGGTAATGTTGATGATAATCACGTTGATGGTAACGCTGATGATGATCACGTTGATGATAATGTTGATGATGATAACGTTTGTAGTAACGTTGATGATGATAACGTTTAAGGTAACGTTGAGGATTATCACGTTGATGGTAACGCTGGTAATGCCAAAGGTGATGGTAACATTGATGATGATACCGTCTATGGTAATGTTGGTGATGATAACATTGATGGTTATGTTGGTGATGATAACGTTGATGATTATGTTGGTGATGATAACGTTGATGGTAACGATGATGATGATCACGTTGGTGGTAACGTTAATAATGATAACGTTGATAGTAACGCTGATGATGCACAAGGTGATGGTATCGTTGATGATGATCTTGATGATGGTAATGTTCATGATGCTTCTATTTTTGGATTCCAGCAGCAACTTTTAGACAGCCCCCGGAGACTGTCATTGGGCCAAACCCAAACATTCCAGCAGCAACTTCTAGACAGCCCCCGGAGACTGTCATTGGGCCAAACCCAAACATTCCAGCAGCAACTTCTAGACAGCCCCCGGAGACTGTCATTGGGCCAAACCCAAACATTCCAGCAGCAACTTCTAGACAGCTTGCAGAGACTGTCCTTTGGCCAAACCCAAAAAGTCCAGGAGCACTGGAAAGGTGATACCAGCTTCCAGATGCACTTGATTGCTTTAGGTTGTGTGTGTTTGTGTGTGGGGTGTTGTGTGTGTGGGTTGTTGTGTGTGGGGTGGGGTGTGTGGGGTGTGGGTGTGGTGTTGTTGGTGTGTGTGGTGGTTGTGTGGTGTGTTGGTGTTGTGTGGGGTGTTTGTGTGGTGGGGTGGGTTGTGTGTGTGGGTGTGTGCTGTGTGGTGTGTGTGTGTGTGGTTGTGTGTTGTGTGTGGGGTTGCTTTAGGTTGTGTGTGTGTGGGGTGTGTGTGTGGGTGTTTGTTGTGTGGTGTGTGGTTGTAGGTGTGTGTGTTGTGTTGGGTTCGGGTTGTGTGTGTGTGTGTTGTTGTGGTGGGTGGTTTGTGTGTGTGTGGTGTGTGGTTGTTGTTTGTGTGTGGGTGCATTAGTTGTGTGTGTTTGTGTGTGGGGGTGTGTGTGGTGGTGGTGGTGTGTGTGGTTGTGTGTGGGTGGTTGTTGTGTGGGTGGGGTGTGTGTGGGGTGTTGTGTGGGGTGGGGATTGTTGTGTGTGTGTTGTGTTGTGTGGGTTTGCTTTAGGTTGTGTGGGTTGTGTGTGTGTGGGTGTGTGTGTGTGGGTGTTGTGTGTGTGCGGTGTGTGTGTGCGGTTGTGTGTGTGGGGTGTGTGTGGGTTGCTTTAGTTGTGTGTGTTTTGTGTGTGTGTAGTGGTGTGTGTGTGTGGTGTGTGTGTGTGTGGTGGTGTGGTGTGGGGTGGTGTGTGTGTGTTGTGTGTGGATGGTTGTGTGTGGGGTTGCTTTAGGTTGTGTGTGTTTGTGTGTGGGGTGTTGTGTGTATGGTTGTGTGTGTGTGTTGTGTGTGGGGTTGATTAGGTTGTGTGTGTGTGTTGTGTGTGTGGGTTGTGTGTGGGTGTTGTGTGTGGGGAATTGTTTGTGTGTGTGTTGTGTGTGGGGTTGATTAGTTGTGTGTGTTTGTGTTGGGTGCTGTGTGTGTGAGCGTCGGTGCGTGTGTGGGTGGTTGTGTGTGTGTGGTGTGTGTGGGGTTGCTTTAGGTTGTGTGTGTTGTGTGGGTGTGTGTGTGGTTTGTGTGTGGTGGTTTGTGTGTAGTGTGGGTTGCTTAGTTGTGTGTTGTGTTTGTGTGGGTGTGTTGTGGTGGCGGGTGCGTTGTGTGTGTGTGTAGGGGTGTGTGTGTTGTGTGTGGTGTGTGTTGTTGTGTGGGGGTGTTGTGTGTGGTGATGGGTTTGCTTTAGGTGTGTGTGGTTGTGTGGGAGCACATGTTGTGTGTGGGGTGTTGTGTGGAGGGTTGTGTGTGTGTTGTGTGTTGTGTGTGTGTGTGTGTGTGTTGGTGGATGCCAAGTACGCTACGTGTGTGTGGGTGAGTGTGTTTTGTGTTTAGTGTGTTTGTGTGGTTGTGTGGGTGTGATGGTTGTGTGGTGTGGGTTTTGATTGAGGGTGTTTGGTGTTTGGTGTTGGTTGTGTGGTTGGTTGGTGGTGGTGTGTGGTGGTGTGTGGGTGCTGTGTTTGTGCGGCGTGCTTTGTGGTGTGTGGTGCTGGAGTGTGCGTGTGGATGTTGATGGGTGGGTTGTTGTGTGTGTGGTGGGCGTTTAGGACTGAGTGGGTGGGTGATGGTTACTGCGGTGGGTGGGGATGGGTGGGATGAGTGGTGGCGGGGGCGTTGTTGAAGGTGGGAGTTGTGTGACGTGGTGGATTGTTGGTGGGTGAGCGTGTGTCGTGGTTGGGGTGGTGGATGGATGTAGTGGGTGGGTGGATGAGTGGGGTTGGGTGGGTGTGGGTGGGTGGGTGGATGGATTAGTGGGTGGTGGGTGGGTGAGTGGGGTTGCTGGGTGGGTGGGGGTCTGAGGGCTGAAAAGGGACGGCGCATGTGTGGGGTGGGTGGGTGAGTGTGTGGATGAGTGGGTGGGTGGATGGATTAATGGGTGGGTGGATGAGTGGGGATGGTGGTGGTGGGTGGGTGGGGTGGGGGGTGGGCTGAAAAGGGACGGCGCATGTGTGGGTGGGTGGGTGAGTTGTGTGGATGAGTGGTGGGTGGATGATTAGTGGGTGGGTGGATGAGTGGGGATGGTGGGTGGGTGGGGGGTGGGAGGCTGAAAAGGGACGGCGCATGTGTGGGTGGGTGGGGTGAGGGTGTGGATGAGTGGGTGGGTGGATGGATTAGTGGGTGGGTGGATGAGTGGGGATGGTGGGTGGGGTGGGTGTGGGTTCTTGGGATCAGCTTTCAGATGGCACCTGGTTGTTTTAGGTTTGGACGAAGAGAGAGCACCCGGAAGGTGCCTTTGAAACTGCTGATTGTAGCTGCAACTAGGCTGATGTGTAGCTGAAAAGAAAAAAGCTATGTGAAGCGTGTAAAGTGACTACAATCTTTTGTTTGGTATTTGTGTCGACGAGTTCCCCGAATTAAGCGACTCTGTGCGACGCCCGACCCAGTGCGACGCGCGGCCCCCCCAACCCCCCGAGGGCTCTGCGCTTTAAGCTCTGCCCTCGACCGTGCTACCGCCATCCGGTCCTGAAATCAGGCATGCGTCGCAACTTTTGCTACCCAAACTGGACCTAACGGATACATGAAAACAAAAACAAATGGCCCGAGATCAGTTTATTTGTGTTCCAGAAGACCGCCCTTAGAACTCTACCCTCAGTTCACCACTCTAGAGATCACCATGAGTTCACCACCCTAGAGTACCAAGAGGCCCAACCTAGATCACAGTTTCACCACGGCTATATCCCCAGTTGGCCACACTATACCCCAGTTCACCACCTAGATCCCCAGTTGGCCACTCCTAGATCACTAGTTCACGGCACCCTGATCACTCAGTTCACCACCCTGCTAGGATCACCAGTTAACCACCCTAGATCGACATTTAACCAGACCTACAATAGGACCGCAGTAAAAGATCGACCAGTTTTCACCACCCTAGACCCAGGCAGTAACAGATCACCAGTTCACAACCTAGATATCACCAGTTCACCACCCTTGGATCACCCACAGTTTCACCACCTCTTTGATCACCAGTTCACCACCCTTAAATCACCAGTTCACACCCTAGATCACCAGTTTCATTCCACCCTCACAATCCAGTTCACAACCCTAGATCACGGTCAGTTCACAACCCTAGAGTCACCAGTTCGACCAACCCTAGATCACCAGGTCACCACCCTAGATCACCAGTGTCACCACCTAGGATCACCAGTTCACCACCCTATGAGCACCAGTTCACCACCACTAGAGCACCAGTTCACTCACTCTGGCTAGCACAAGCACCAGATCACCCCCTAAATCACCAGTTTCGACCACCAGCGCCAGTTACCCTTAAGATCACCAGATCACCACCACCAGACCTAGATCACCAGTTTTCACACACCCTAGATCACCAGTTCACGCACCTAGAGCACCCAGTTCACCACCCCTACCCAGATCACCAGATCACCACCCTAAATCACGCAGTTCACCACCCCTAGATCACCAGTTCACCACCCTAGATCACACCAGTTCACCACCCTTAGAGCACCAGTTCACCATCCCAGTTACCCTAGATCACAGAATTAAACCACCCATAGATCCATAGTTCACCCTATTCACCACCCTAGATCACCAGATCTCACACCCTACCCTTCAAGATCACCACCCTTAATCACAGTTCACACCCTAAATCACCAAGTTCACCACCCTAGATCACCAATTTCACCACCCTAAGACCAGTTCACCACCCTACCCTAGATCACCAATTCACCACCCTAGATTGCCAGTTCACCACCCTGGACCACCACTACAATCAGGGTAGCAGCTTCTAGGGAGCTCCCTTCCCCTGTGCTTGGGACAATCCTGATGTTGGCTAGCTAGCTAGTCTGAAAGTCGGCATTACAGGCATTTCAATGCAACTGAAACCTTTCAGCTGTATCCTTCTGCTAGCTTTTGGAGCTGGCTGGAAGCTTTGTGTGTGCTCATGCATAGTCAAAAATGAAGCAGTGCCATCAGGATTTCCCAATGCGGAGGATATTGCAGTGATAACAGTATACAAGGAGGGCAGGGTGAATATCTACGCTTGGTCATCTATGATATGTTGTACATTGCACCCACTGCATGTATTTGGCCCCAGATCATAATGCAAGGTAGATAGGCCTGTCCCCCACCAGTTCACCATATGCCAAGTTATGAACTTCCAGGGCACTGTTTGTTTTGGGTTGGGGGGTGGGGTGGGGTGGGGGTGGGGTGGGTGGGGGTCACGTAGCAGCTTCTAGCAACCCCCTTTCTCCTGCCCCCACCTGACCACCAATAATGTGTGGAAGTTCATATGCTATGTGTTTCCGGCTTGGTTTAATTCCTACTACTTGGTCTTGATCCTACTACTTGGCGGTCATCTCCTACTACTTGGCTAGATAACAATCCTGCTACTTGACTGAATCCTACTACTTGGCTTGATCCTACTACCTGGCGTCATCGTACTACTTGGCTTGATATCCTTTTTAGGCTTGATGCTACTAAGGCTTGATGCCTCTAAGGCTTGACACGTTTCACCACTGTTTCGTTTTTGAGCTACGAGTAGCAGAATTCAGACAACTCCCATTCCCTGTCCTTTGAGCCAAAACCTGAAAGCAAGCTAGTCTGTATGGAAGCTAATATGACAGGTATTCAAATGCAGATGAAAGCTTTGGGCTTGCCCCAGTGGCTGGCTGGTGGAGCTGACGGGAAGCTGCCAATGCGCAGCCACAAAAGAAACAGTGGGCTTGACACTTATTTACCTAGATCTCTTGCTTTTGCTGCCTATGTGGATATCCTTCATGGCGGTCAGGACCTTGGGCTGGGCTGCTGATCGAGTCTTCGGTCGGGCTACGGACACATTGGGAGTATGCGCCAAAGCGCGCTGCTCCTGTTTGGTTGGCCAAGACATCTAAGGTAACGTTGAAAGGTTGCCACGACAAAAAGTAAGCAGGGAGGGCGGAATTTGGTGGATTTGATAGCGATCTAGGGTTTGATCAAATAAGGTAGTTCGCTGCGCTACATAGCAAACAGGGATGATGATACACCAAACAATTCGGTGCGTTTCTAGAAGTGGAAGGTGGACATTATTGGGCGAGAAGCTAGGGCGCGTCGCTGTGTGTCGCCAATAGCCCAGGAGCTGCCAACGAGAGAGGCCGAGTCTTGAACAGCCTGGTAGATTTTTCACCCCCGCCCCCGCCTCCCCCATCCCCCATGTGCATGTGGTCCAAGCACTGTACCATCGCAAATGGTACTGCCATCTTCCTGCGACTCCACGCCATCGCTCATACTACAAGTTGCGTGTGTTGCGTCAAAAGCTGTGACGAGCATTATTCTTAGAAGCTCACTTTAGGATTTACTGATTACACACCTGTTCACAGCAGTCGCTTTGCCTCATCACCGGCTTCGACATCGTTAATCGCACCCATTGCGCGATTGACAGGCGGCAACATTGCTGACTGAACTTAGTACCCATCCCCGAGAGTCGCATAGCAAGGTTCTGGAGCAGGAAGCATGGCAGGTCCCGCCAAGAAGGTTCGCTTGTTGGTGAAGATGGTGTCAATGGCCAAGACTGGTTTCTTTTACGTCACTGTAAGTGCAGATGCATGTAACATCCAACATCAAGGCCATGCCAGGCTTCTCCAACATCTGCTATCGAGTGCTTTCTGCATCCTGCAACCTATTTCCTCCTAGTGTATCTCCTCACATTGTAGTCACTGTATTACAGAAGCAACAGGATTGAAGCACCTGCTTTAATAGAGTCGCCTGCCATCATATGTTGGGGGGTGCATCATGTGGTGTGCCAGGCTGGGGGGCAGTCATTGGTCCCCAGCATGAAAATCGTCATACCGCTCAAATAGGGAATCCACCCTTATGTTGGTATCATACTTTACAAGTATACTCACTACCTTATTTTATTACAGGGACCAGCCCAAGATTCTCAGGATGGAAACATCCCAAGCTAGTATAGGCTCCGATACAACCGCTGTACAGGCTCCGATACAAGCTAGTATAAGGGCTCCGATACAGCTAGTATAGGCTCCGATACACTTCGCTTAAGGCTACTATACAACCAATTTGTATGTATGTGTGTGCGTCATGTGTTTGATGGGGGGAAGTTGGTGGGCTGATGTTTTTGTGGTGGTAGGAATGATGTTTTGTGGGTGGTGGGAGGATGTTTTGAGCCGTGGTGGTGAGGTGGGGGAGGTAATTTTGGATTGATTGGGGGCATTTTAATTTATTTAATTTATTAACCACCACCTAAAACCCACACAACACATACACACACACCAACCTCCAACACCAACCACCACACAACCACCTACCACCATGTATGTTATATGTATATGTATGTGTATGTATGTATGTTGCATCATGTGTGATCTTGTGTGTACTTCACCTGTCTTCCTGTTGTATTTTGATCACTATGATATTCAATACTATTGCTATATATATACTATATATATTAATATATACTGATGCATGTATGTATGTTGAAGTCTCTCTAGGGCCAACGAGGCAAAAAAGGACTTTGCCCAACCTTTCACAACATCGATTGTCGTTACGGGGCTGTTTTATTGTCACTCTGTCTCTCTTTTGTTTCCCGATCATCTTTAAATATATCCATTTTAACTTACCATCCAGGGTGATCTAGAAAGCTAGGCGCAACAAAATACTCCTCCCGCCACAGCACAAGGGTGGTGGTAGAAGGACCACCAACACACTCACCTATACAACAACTGACCAACAACAACAAAACACACAAGACATCACCACCATCCCACCACCACACCAACATCCTACCACCACACCACCACCCAAACACCAACCACCACCACACACTCACACCAACCAACCACATTCATCCATACCTCACACCAACACTGTGTGATCTTGTTACCTTCACATGTTCTCTGTTGTTTTATCAGGAGTAACAAAATCCGGAGTAAAACAAATCAGTAAAAAAGATAATTAATAACAAGGAGTAAAAAATTAGGGAGTAAACAATCAGTAAAAAGATCATTATAAAGGAGTAAAAAATTAGGAGTAACAAATCAGTAAAAAGATTATTAAAAAAGGAGTACAAATACGTGTATAAATATATGTATTATTTCCATCCGGTGGTGACCAAGTAGGCTAAAGGGACTTGCCTAACCTTAAAACAGAAAAGGCAGGTTCAAAAACAAGCGCTGGTGAACTGAACAGGGATGTTTCCGCTATATTATCGATCGCTGCTTTGACACCTTCTGGCCAAAATTATCGCTGTAACCAGCTGTAACAAAGTTTGTTTTCTTTTCCCATAAATGGCCCTTTAAAAGCTATAAAAAGCTATTTGCATGCTGCCCCTGAAGGAGGCCTGCGACTATTAAGCTAGAAAAAATCAACTTTCAGATTTGAAAAAAAACTGGAACTGAACCCCAACCTCTCGTTAAGGGTGTGGGCCCGGAGTTTTTGCTGTGCAAGATAAATTTAACTAGTATTTTGCATTTTTCCTTCATTAAAGTACTCAACACACTATATTCACACTTGGTTAAGGGTTTTACTTGATGATGATGATGATGATGATGATGGTTACATTTTTCGTGGTGCCCTACTGGACTCCAAATGTGCCCACAGGTTGACAGAGCCAAGGGGGGCTAATGAGCATCATGCAAACAAAACAATGCTTGCAGCCAAAAACACTCAGTCTATTATGGGCTGCGTGGCTACTTCTAAGTCTACCCAGGTCATGCATGTTTGGCCCAATTTAGCAGCTATTGCTCACACACAGAGCCAGGGGGGGGCTTATGAACATCGTGCAAACAAAAAATGCTTGCACCCAAAAACGCTCAGGCTGTCATGGGATGTGTGGCTTCTTCCAAGTCTATCCAGGTCATGTTTGGCCCAATTTAGCAGTTATTGCTCACATGCAGAGCCAGGTGGGGCTTGTGAACATCATGCAACAACAACAAAAATTCTTGCAGCCAAAAACGCTCAGGCTGTCATGGGCTGCGTGGCTTCTTCCAAGTCTACCCAGGTCATGCATGTTTGGCCCAATTTGGCAGTTATTGCTCACACACAGAGCCAAGGGGGGCTTATGAGCATCATGCAACAACAACAAAAATTCTTGCAGCCAAAAACGCTCAGGCTGTTTTGAGCGTTATAGCTTCTTCCAAGTCTACCGAGGTCATGCATGGTTGGCACAATTTAGCAGTTATTGCTTACATACTGAGCCAGGGGGGGCTTATGAACATCATGCAAACAAAAAAAGGTTGAACTCCAGTGAAGCACTCAACGCACTCAACTCGCACTTCGGTTTGGGTCGTTAAGGAAAAGAACGCATGAAACTTGCCCTGGATGCTGAAGCTGCTGATGTTTGTTTCCCCTAGGTCCCATTGGCATATGGCACCAGATGCTTTTCTTCCAGTAATGAACTCGACTTACTTACTTTTCCCACAGTTATGAACTCAGCTCACTCAACTCGCATTTCGTTTGAGTCATTTGGGTCATGCAAGATAAGAACCCACGAAACACGCCCTGGATGCTGAAGCTGATGTCTTTTGATTTCCTTAGGTTCCATTGGCATTTGGCACCAAAAGCTTTTCTTCCAGTAATGAAGTCAACGTACTTTTCCTCCAGTAAAGAACCTCAACGTTCTTTTCCTGAAGTTATAACTCAACTTACTTTTTCTCATGTAATGAAGTCAACGTACTTTTCTTCCAGTAATGAACTCAACGTACTTTTCCTCCAGTAAAATTTCATTCGTGAAAAGAACCCACGAAACACGCCCTGGATGCTGAAGCTGATGTCGTTTGATTCCCTTAGGTTCCATTGGCATATGGCACCAATAAAGTTTCCTCCAGTTATGAACTCAACGTACTTTTCCTCATTTAAAATTTCATTCAGGAAAAAAAAACCACGAATCACGGCCTGGATGCTGAAGCTGATGTCTTTTGATTTCCTTAGGTTCCATTGGCGTATGGCACCAATAAAGTTTCCTCCAGTTATGAACTCAACTTACTTCTCCATTAGTAAAGAACTGAACGTACTTTTCTTCCGGTAATTTATTCAACTCGTACTTTGCCTCCAGTAATATCCTCAATGCATTCAATTCGCACTTGGTCTGGGTCATGCAGGAAAATATCCCACGCCCTGGATGCTGAAGCCAAGGATGATTAATCCTCCTAGGTTCCATTCGCATATGGCACCAAAAGCGTTTCTTCCAGTAATGAACTCAATTTACTTTTCCTATCGTTATGAATTCAGCACACTCAACTCGTACTTGGTGTGGTCTGCAAGAAAAGAAACAACAACACGCCTGGAATCTAAAACCTGATGTCGTTTGATTCCCTAGGTTCATTGGCATATGGCACAGTAGCTTTTCCTCCAGTTATGTCACTTAACTTACTTCTCCGCCAGTAATGCACTCAACGTACTTTTCCTCCAGTAATTAACTCAATGTGCTTTTTCCTCAGTAATTAACTCAACGCACGCACTCGACTGGTCTGGGTCATGCAGGAAAAGAACCAACGAAACACGCATGGAAGCTAAACTGATGTCGTTTGATTCCCTAGGTTCCATTGGCATATGGCACCAGTAGCTTTTCTCGGGTTATGTCATTAACTTACTTCTCGCAGTAATGCACTCGTACTTTTCCTCCAGTAATGCATCTCAACACGTACTTTTCCTCAGTAATGCACTCAAGTTCTTTTCTCCAGTAATGCTCAAACGTATTTTCCTCAGTAATGCACTCAACGTTCTTTCCTCAGTAATGCACTCAACACGTACTTTTTCCTCCATGTAATGCACCTCAACTCGCACTGGTTTGGGTCATGCAGGAAAAGAACCCACGAAACACACCCTGGAAGCTAAACCTGATGAAGTTTGATCCTCGAGTGGGACGCCATGTTTTGTTTGTGGAACAGAAGTTGAAGTGAGCAATCTGTGGGGAGGCACCTGCTTGTGGTCAATGGGCCTATTTGTGTCCATGGCGCTCCATGACATCATGGCACTGATTTGGGCAGTGGCTATGTCTGCTGGGTCAATGGAACAGCAGATGTATGGCCTATGGAACAGCAGGCCAAATGAGGAATTGAAGTGGGCGATCAGTTGGGAGGCACCTGCTTGTGGTCAATGGCCTATTTGTGTCATGGCACTCCATCGATCATGACACTGATTTGGGCAGTGGCTATGTCTGCTTGGTCAATGGAGCAGCAGATCCATGGTCAATGGAACAGCGGGCCAAATGAGGAATTGAAGTGGGCAATCAGCTAGGAGGCTGATGATTGAGGGAAGTGGCCCTATTTGTGTCCATGGCGCTCCATCACATCATGACACTGATTTGGGCAGTGGCTATGTCTGCTGGGTCAATGGAACAGCAGATGTATGGCTTATGGAACAGCAGGCCATGTGAGGAATTGAAGTGGGCAATCAGCTAGGAGGCTCCTGCTTGTGATCAATGGCCCTGTTTGTGTCCATGGCGCTCCATCACATCATGACACTGCTTTGGCAGTGGCTATGTCTGCTTGGTCAATGGAACAACACATACATGGTCTATGGAACAGCAGGCCGAATAAGGAATTTGCTCGAGCAATTAGCTAAGAGACTGCTGCGTGTGGTCCATGGCCTTATTTTTGTCCATGGCACTCCATCACATCATGACACTGCTTTGGCTGTGGCTATGTCTGCTTGTTTAATGGAACAACAGATCCATGGTCTATGAAACAGCAGATATATGGTCTCTGGAACAGCAGGCCAAATGAATAATTGACGTGAGCAATCAGCCATGAGATTGCTGGTTGTGGGCTGTATCCAGGGTACTTCCATTGACCAAATTGGCCAGCGCTTTTGCGCACTTGAAAAAAACAAACTGCGCTTTGTAGTGCAAAAAGCGCAAAAATTGCCTGCTGCGCCCACAGGGGGGTGCAAAAAACTGAGCAAAACACGCAGTGGGGCTCAAAAAGGCAGCGTGCATAAGCGCTCGCTTGAAAGTACCCTGCCTGTATCCCTCCCCCTTCGGTCGCTCTTGGCGTTGCAGGTCGTTGTCAACTGCGATGGTAGCTTGTCAGTTGAGGTAGGAGACCACTCCCCACCGCGTACGACGGGCTCCCTTAACACCCACGCCCCACCAGGCGTTATCATTACCTTTTTTGCCTGTATCCCTATCTTTGCCTAAGACCTGATAACACTACCGACCATGGCAGGGAGCTTGTCTGCCGTGGTCAACAGGGGTAGTGGGGAATGTTCTTTTGGTCGTGGGTTGGTATCTCTCACCAACCCTAAGTGCGCCTAATGTGCATATTGTAGGAGTGGCAACACCCTCCTGGGGTGACAGTCCTTTCACAACTAAAAAAAAAGACACTACTTCGAGCACTTGCTATGTCAGCTTGTTCAAAAGAACAGCAGACCAATACTGCACATTTTGGGGCTCTGCAGCACCATTTTCCTGAGCAACCCTGCTCCCACCCTTCAACCCTGACAAAGAGTCGTCGGACCACAGACACAGATAGGGACTTGAACTTGAACTTGGTTACATAGCTTCAGCCAGCATTTGGCTGCTCGCGCTCCAGCAGTAAAAAAAAAAAAAAAATAGGGATACTGCCCACAGCAGGCAGTCTCTTAGCTGATTGCTACCTTCAATTGCTCGCGTGCACTGATAATGTTGGTGGTGGGGGGGGGGGGGGGGGGGGGGGGGGTGGGGGGGGGGGGGGGGGGGGGGGGGGGGGGGGGGGGTCCTGCGTCGCAGACACAACGTTAGAGGGTCCGTTGCGTCGCAGGACACAGGCTATGAGTCCGATGCGTCTCAGGACGCAGGCTGTAAATTTGGTTTCCTAGTTGAGGTGGGGGTCCTCCTGAACAACCCCGGTTGGGAGGTGGGGGGATTGGATTGGATTGTTACATGGGGGTTTCAGCCAACACCGGGCTTCCTACCATCTTCCAATTAGAAGTCTCCCTGAGCGATACCCACGGGAACCAGGGAGCATAATACGTGGATTCCGGTGGGGTGTAGTTTAGGGAGTAAAGGGTGAGAGAGGGGAGTGGTGGTGGGAGAGATTTTGGTCACTGGTGGTCATGTTAATTTTGTACGAACCAAATAGAAATATAATGATACATGTTTGAGTTTGCACAGATAGATGCTAGATGTATGCTTGCTCGACTGATCCTATGTAAACGACAGGATGTTAAAACGATGCTTCACTCAATTGCTGATCCCCTCAGTGCCCCCGTCAGACTCTCACTCTTCTCTCCCCCCCCACCCCCCCACCCCTATCTCTCTTTTTTTAGTTGTGAAAGGACTTTCACCTCAGAAGGTGGGTCTCCACAAGGTTCAAAGGACACAAACCAGCGACACGGAGGATTCAGTTCGAATGGTGGTGCCACTCCTACAATATGCAAAGTAGGCGCACTCTAGTTGAGTTGGTGAGAGATACCAACCCACGACCAAACGAACATTCACCACTACCCCTGTTGACCATGGCAGACAAGCTCCCTGCCACGGTCGTTAGAGGCGGAATCAAGGAGACATAACTAGACAACCACCACGAGGGCAGAAATCCGACAGTACTTCCCTACAAGGTTCTCTTATCAATCAGTATAACAAATCTGCTTTCACTCCTTCCAGACGTCTCATGCCCCTTGCACGTCAACTTGAACCTGAGCTTGGTCACATAGCTCCAGTTAGCAATTTAGCTGCTCCCCTTCTTCGCCAGTAAAAAACTATTGCCACGAAAACTGCGTACGTTGTTGTCCAGGGGTAGTAAAAAAAGTGCGGTTTAAAAAAATTGCCCAAAACGTGTACCGGAGCTCTAAAATCAGAGTTCTTTTTTCACAGCAATTTCAGGGAGGCCTTTTGTCCTACCTGGTAGTCAATCGGCTGAAGAGACTTGCCCAGCATTGATATCAGGAGGGGCTTAACTTACACTGATGAACTGAACCCCAGACAATTGTTTTACCTACGGGGACCCTGAGTCCGTGCTACGGTGATAATTCATTTTTGCCCTTTTCATGAAAGGCACACTTGAACTTGTTTACATAGCTTCAGCCAGCAATTTGGCTGCTTGCCGTCTTCGGTAGTAAAAACAAATTTCCGGTATTACCAGGGAACTGTAAACGCGAGCAAATAAATTGTTCCACTTTGAAAGGACCACAATCCCGCATGCTCTTTTGTTATCGGCAACGCCAACTGTACCCATATTCCTTTATATACCTGAATCTCCTAGCTGTTCTTGCTTCAATAATGTTGTTGTTCAATAATGTCAGGGGAAGCAAGCGGGCCGGCCTCCTCAACCTCACGCCTAAAATTCAAAATCCAACCTCACGCCTTGTAATTAAGCGTGCCATTTATGTATTTCATTCATTTGTTTTTTATGCGTTTGCTTGCCTGGGGTGGAACTTCATCCACAGCCCCCCCTCGGGCTCCAATGTCAACTTCACCCTCTGCCTTTCCAGCACCTGCTCCATCGTATTCATTTCAGGGTCTAGTTCGCAGCGGAGGTTGGCCACTAGGTAGATAAGGGCTAGCCTCATTTCAAGCAGCGCCTGCGGGGATGGAGGTGGGAGAGGAGGGAAGGCAACCGTTATGTGCAGCGTGGAGGTTAGCCTCATTAGATAAGGGCTAGCCTCATATCAAGCAGGGCCTGCGTTTGTGAGGAGGGAAGGGAACTTGTATGTATGTATGTATGTATGTATGTATGTATGTATGTATGTATGTATGTATGTATGTATGTATGTATGTATGTATGTATGTGTGTATGTATGTATGTATGTATGTATGTATGTATGTATGTATGTATGTATGTATGTATGTATGAATGGGTGCGTGTGAGGAGGGAAGGCAATATGTATGAGCTCTAGCTCAGGCATGGCCTGTGGGGGTGGGTGCGTGTGAGGAGGGAAATACATCATTATGTGCATCATGGAGGTTCAGGGTCTGTGTAGGTGTGTGTGTGTGAGGAGGGAAATAAATAAAAAAAAACATAAATAAATAAATAAATGAATAGAGGAGGGAAATACATATCTTTGTGCATCATGGAGGTTCAGGGTCTAGTTCGCATCGGAGGTTGGCCGCTAGGAAGATGAGGGCTAGCCTCATCTCAAGCAGCGCCTGCGGGGATGGAGGTGGGAGAGGAGGGAAGGCAACCGTTATGTGCAGCGTGGAGGTGGCTGACAGTAGAAGGACCAGGCTGAAAATCTTTTTAATACACACAAATAAGCGTCAAGTTCAGATCGGAGGTTGTCCACCAGGTAGTTCAGGGCTAGCCTCATCTCAAGCAGCGCCTGCATTTGTGAGGAGGGAAGGCAATATGCACGAGCTTCAGCTCAGGCAGGGCCTTTGGGGGTGGGAGCGTGTGAGGAGGGAAATACATAATTATGTGCATCATGGAGGTTCAGAGTCAAGTTCGGGTTGGAGGTTGGCCACCAGGAAGATGAGGGCTAGCCTCATCCCAAGCAGCGCCTGCGGGGATGGGGGTGGGAGAGGAGGGACGGCAACAGTTATGTGGCTATGTGCATCGTGGTGGTAGCTGGCAGTAGAAGGCGAAAATCCTTTCAATACAAAAAATAATGGAGGTGGGAGAGGAGGGAGAAGATGGAGGTGGGAGAGGAGGGAACACAAGAGCTATGTGCATCATGGAGTTGGCTGAAAGTAGAAGGTTCAGGGTGAAAATCCTTTAAATACACAAATAAGGGTCAAGTTTGCATCAAAGGTTGGCCACTAGGAAGATGAGGGCTAGCCTCTTCTCAAGCAGGTCCTGCGTTTGTGAGGGGGGAAGGCAATATTTTTGAGCTTCAGCACAGGCAGGGCCCGTGGGGGTGGGTATATGTATGTATGTATGTATGTATGTATGTATGTATGTATGTATGTATGTATGTATGTATGTATGTATGTATGTATGCATGTAAGTATGTATGTATGTATGGGTGTGTGTGAGGAGGGAAGGCAATATGTATGAGCTCTAGCTCAGGCACGGCCTGTGGGGGTGGGTGCGTGTGAGGAGGGAAATACATGTTTATGAGCATCATGGTGGCTCAGGGTCTGATTCGAATTGGAGGTTGGACACCAGGTAGAGGAGGGCTAGCCTACAACTGTCAGGAACTGCTAGGCTACGGGATCAGATCAGATGTCCTCAGAACTCCCGTAGCCTTGCAGTTCCTGAGTGGGTGGGTTCAAATCTGACGACAACTACAGCACTCACCAAATGTCGCCCTGTGCAGCTACGGCCTACATCACTCCACGGCATGAACTTGATGGACTTGTGATCATACTGGAATCAGATTGGAATCGGATTGAGAAAAACTACAGCACTCACCAAATGTCGCCCCACGCAGCTACGGCCCCCATCACTAAACGGCATGAACTTGATGGACTTGTGATCACACTGGAATGAAGAAAGAAGAAAAACAACTCACTTTATGTTTCCCCGTGCAGCTACGGCCCCCATCACTAAACGGCATGAACTTGATGGACTTGTGATCATACTGGAATGAAGAAAGAAGAAAAACAAGAAAAGCAACTCACTTTATGTCGCCCCCCGTTGCTACAGCCCCCCATCACTCAACGGCATGAACTCCATTGACTTGTGATCATACTGGAATCATACTGGAGTCAGACTGGAGTCAGATTTAGCAAAGCTACAACACTCACCAAATGTTTCCCCAAAGAGCTACGCCCCCCATCACTAAACGGCATGAACTTGAAGGGCCTTATTCATAGCCACGTTAAAAGACGTATAGGCCACAACGGAACTGAAACAATGTCTGTTGTCTTAGTGAACCAGATTGGAATCAGATTTAGCAAAGCTACGACACTCACCAAATGTCGCCCCACGCAGCTACGGCCCCCATCACCAACTTGATGGTCTTACTGAATATTCATTCCAGTATGTGCTCATAGTGGAATGAAACAAGTAAGAATTAAAAGAAGAAAAACTCACTAAATGTCGCCCCATGCAGCTACAGCCCCCATCACTAAATGGCACAAAATTGATGGACTTGGATTCAGATTGGAATCAGATTTAGCATAACTACGACACTTACCAAATGTCGCCCCACGCAGCTACGGCCCCCGTCACTAAACGGCATGAACTTGATTGATTTGGAAGATGCCACACTGCCCATGATAGTCCGGGCATTGTTGGCTGCGAGCATGCAGCAAGAGAAGGGGAAATGTGTTGCAGGCAGGCATTTAACTGTAATGAGAAACGACAAACGAGATACCAACTGAAACAAGAAACGATAAATGAGATACGAGATACGAACTGGAACAAGAAACTAGAAACGAGATACGAACTGAAACAAAAAATTAGAAACTACAAATGAGATATGAACTGAAACAAGAAATAATCAACAAGATACGATCTGGAACAATAATCGAGATATCTGTTTGTCTGCCTGTCTGTCTGTCCCTCTCTTGTACATGCGCACACACATCCAGACACACGTACACACACGTGTGGACATACACACACGAATGGACACAATCCCCACCCACCCACCCCACCCCACCCACCTACCACCCACATCCAAACATCCACAAATCCCCACACAAACACACACACATGGGCATGCATCTCCCCACCGACCCACCCCACCCACTCACATCCACATATCCACACACGCACACCCATGGACATACATCCCAACCCCGCCCATCCATCCACATCCACACATCCACACATTCAAACAAACACACGCATGGACACACATCCCCACCCCACCCGAGGGAACCAGGAGAAATGTAATCATCATCATTGGAAAATTGAGTGAGTCCAGAGACGCTCAATTGCTGTGTCTGCTCAATTGCGTTTGCAAATGGGCAGTGAGCAGCTACACATCTTAACACACACCCATGCACGCATTCCATCATCACCCCCTCAACCCAATCACCCCTTGAATATGAATATATACAACTCACCCAATTGCTGCATCTGCTCAGCAGCGTTTACAAATGGGCAGTGAGAAGCTGCATACCCTAACACACCTGCATGCATGCATGCCATCATCACCACCTCAACCCAACCAACTCTTGAATCTTCATACATAAAACTCACTCAATTGCTGAGTCGGCTCAGTAGCTGTTTAAAATGGGCAGTGAGCAGCTTCCCACCCTAACACACTCGCAAGCATGCATTCAATCATCCCCCCTGCCCCCACCCCCACACCCCCCACCCGCCCCCACCCTGAATCTTCATCTCATGGACTCTCTCAATTACAGTGTCAACTTAGTAGTGGTTACCAAGGGGCAGTGAGAAACTGTCTACCCTAACACACACACTCGCTTACATGCATTCAATCATCCCCCCCTGCCCCCACCCTGAATCTCCATCTCATGGACTCTCTCAATTACAGTGTCAACTTAGTAGTGGTTACCAAGGGGCAGTGAGAAACTGTCTACCCTAACACACACACTCGCATACATGCATTCAATCATCCCCCCCTGCCCCCACCTTGAATCTCCATCTCATGGACTCTCTCAATTACAGTGTCAACTTAGTAGTGGTTACCAAGGGGCAGTGAGAAACTGTCTACCCTAACACACACACTCGCATACATGCATTCAATCATCCCCCCCTGCCCCCACCCCTCCTCCCTGCCCCCGCTCCCACCCTGAATCTCCATCATGAACTCACGCAATTTCTGTGTCCGCTCAGTAGCTGTTGAAAATGGACAGTGAGCAACTGCCCACCCTCACACCCTCACACACACATGCAAGCATCACCTTCTCGCTCCCGTACCCCTCCCCCCCCCTCCTTGAATTGTCATCCATACAACTCACTCAATTGCTGTGTCTGCTCAGCAGCGGTTGCAAAGGGGCAGTGAGCAACTGCCCACCCTCACACACACACATGCAAGCATCACCTCCTTGCTCCCGTACCCCTCCCCCCCCCCTTGAATTGTCATCCATACAACTCACTCAATTGCTGTGTCTGCTCAGCAGCGGTTGCAAAGGGGCAGTGAGCAACTGCCCACCCTCACACACACACATGCAATCATCACCTCCTCGCTCCCGTACCCCTCCCCCCCCCCCCCCCCCCTCCTTGAATTGTCATCCATACAACTCACTCAATTGCTGTGTCTGCTCAGCAGCGGTTGCAAAGGGGCAGTGAGCAACTGCCCACCCTCACACACACAATGCAAGCATCACTCCTCGCTCCCGTACCCCTCCCCCCCCTCCTTGAATTGTCATCCATACAACTCACTCAATTGCTGTGTCTGCTCAGCAGCGGTTGCAAAGGGGCAGTGAGCAACTGCCCACCCTCACACACACACATGCAAGCATCACCTCCTCGCTCCCGTACCCCTCCCCCCCCCCCCCCCCCCCCTCCTTGAATTGTCATCCATACAACTCACTCAATTGCTGTGTCCTGCTCAGCAGCGGTTGCAAAGGGGCAGTGAGCAACTGCCCACCCTCACACACACACATGCAAGCATCACCTCCTCGCTCCCCGCCCCCTCCCCCCCCCCCCCCTCCTTGAATTGTCATCCATACAACTCACTCAATTGCTGTGTCTGCTCAGCAGCGGTTGCAAAGGGGCAGTGAGCAACTGCCCACCCTCACACACACACATGCAAGCATCACCTCCTCGCTCCCGTACTCCCCCCCCTCCCCCCCCCCCCCCCCCCCCCTCCTTGAATTGTCATCCATACAACTCACTCAATTGCTGTGTCTGCTCAGCAGCGGTTGCAAAGGGGCAGTGAGCAACTGCCCACCCTCACACACACACATGCAAGCATCACCTCCTCGCTCCCGTACCCCTCCCCCCCCCCCCCCCCCTCCTTGAATTGTCATCCATACAACTCACTCAATTGCTGTGTCTGCTCAGCAGCGGTTGCAAAGGGGCAGTGAGCAACTGCCCACCCTCACACACACACATGCAAGCATCACCTCCTTGCTCCCGTACCCCTCCCCCCCCCCCCCCCCCCTCCTTGAATTGTCATCCATACAACTCACTCAATTGCCTGAGTCTGCTCAGCAGCGGTTGCAAGGGCAGTGAGCAACTGCCACCCTCACACACACACATGCAAGCATCACGTACCGCCCACCCCCCCCCCCCCCCCCCCCTCTCCTTGAATTGTCATCCATACAACTCACTCAATTGCAGTCTGCTCAGCAGCGGTTGCAAAGGGGCAGTGAGCAACTGCCCACCTCACACACACACATCAAGCATCACCTCCTCGCTGTACCCCCCCCCCCCCCCTCTCCTTGAATTGTCATCCATACAACTCACTCAATTGCTGTGTCTGCTCAGCAGCGGTTGCAAAGGGGCAGTGAGCAACTGCCCCACCTCGAACACACAACACATGCAAGCATCACCTCTCGCTCCCGTACCCCTCCCCCCCCCCCCTCCTTGATGCTGTCTGCTCAGCAGCGGTTGCCAAAGGGGCAGTGCACCCTTGCAAGCATCATCCGTACTCCAATTGTCATCCATACAACTCACTCAATTGCTGTCTGCTCAGCAGCGGTTTGCAAAGGGGGCAGTGAGCAACTGCCCACCCTCACACACACACATGCAAGCATCACCTCCTCGCTCCCGTACCCCTCCCCCCCCCCTCCTTGAATTGTCATCCATACAACTCACTCAATTGCTGTGTCTGCTCAGCAGCGGTTGCAAAGGGGCAGTGAGCAACTGCCCACCCTCACACACACACATGCAAGCATCAACCTCCTCGCTCCCCTACTCCCCCCTCCTTGAATTGTCATCCATACACTCACTCAATTGCTGTGTCTGCTCAGCAGCGGTTGCAAAGGGGCAGTGAGCAACTGCCCACCCTCACACACACACATGCAAGCATCACCTCCTCGCTCCCGTACCCCTCCCCCCCCCTCCTTGAATTGTCATCCATACAACTCACTCAATTGCTGTGTCTGCTCAGCAGCGGTTGCAAAGGGGCAGTGAGCAACTGCCCACCCTCACACACACACATGCAATCATCACCTCCTCGCTCCCGTACCCTCCCCCCCCCTCCTTGAATTGTCATCCATACAACTCACTCAATTGCTGTGTCTGCTCAGCAGCGGTTGCAAAGGGGCAGTGAGCAACTGCCCACCCTCACACACACACATGCAAGCATCACCTCCTCGCTCCCGTACCCTCCCCCCCCCCCCCCCCCTCCTTGAATTGTCATCCATACAACTCACTCAATTGCTGTGTCTGCTCAGCAGCGGTTGCAAAGGGGCAGTGAGCAACTGCCCACCCTCACACACACACATGCAAGCATCACCTCCTTGCTCCCCGTACCCTCCCCCCCCCCCCCCCCCCCTCCTTGAATTGTCATCCATACAACTCACTCAATTGCTGTGTCTGCTCAGCAGCGGTTGCAAAGGGGCAGTGAGCAACTGCCCACCCTCACAACACACACATCAATCATCACCTCCTCGCGTCCCAGTGAGTCCCCCTCCCCCCCCCCCCCCCCCCCCCCTCCTTGAATTGTCATCCATACAACTCACTCAATTGCTGTGTCTGCTCAGCAGCGGTTGCAAAGGGGCAGTGAGCAACTGCCCACCCTCACACACACACATGCAAGCACTCACTCTCTCGCTCCCGTACCCCCCCCCCCCCCCCCCCCCCCCTCTCCTTGAATTGTCATCCATACAACTCACTCAATTGCTGTGTCTGCTCAGCAGCGGTTGCAAAGGGGCAGTGAGCAGCTTCCAACCTTAGTACACCGGCATGCATGTAGGCCATCATTACCCCCTCAACCCAACCACCCCTTGATTCGTCATCCATACAACTCACTCAATTGCTGTGTCTGCTCAGTATCCATTGCAAAGGGACAGTGAGCAACTGCCCACTTTAACGCACCCGCATTCATTCAATCAACACCTCCTCGCCCCCAGAACCTCCTCCTTGAATCGTCAAACATAAAACTCACTCAGTTGCTGTGTCTGCTCAGTATCCATTGCAAAGGGACAGTGAGCAACTGCCCAACCTCACACACCCACATGCATGCAATCATCACCTCCTTGCCCCCAGAACCCCCTCCTTGAATCGTCATCCATACAACTCACTCAGTTGCTGTGTTTGCTCAGTATCCATTGCAAAGGGACAGTGAGCAACTGCCCACCCTCACACACCCACATGCATGCAATCAACACCTCCTCGCCCCCAGAACCCCCTCCTTGAATCGTCATAGATACAACTCACTCAATTGCTGTGTCTGCTCAGTATCCATTGCAAAGGGACAGTGAGCAACTGCCCACTCTAACGCACCCGCATTCATTCAATCAACACCTCCTCGCCCCCGGACCCCCCTCCTTGAATCGTCATACATACAACTCACTCAGTTGCTGTGTCTGTTCAGCAGTAGTTGCATAAGGGCAGTGAGAAGCTGCCCACCCTGACACACCTGCATGCATGCATTCAATCATCACCCCCTGCCCCCACTCTGAATCTCCATCTAATGAACTCACGCAATGGCAGCATCTGCTCAGCAGCAGTTGCAGACGGACAGTGAGAAACTGCCCACCCTCACACACACACACATGCAATCATCACCTCCTCGCCCCCGGACCCCACTCCTTGAATCGTCATCCATACAACTCACTCAATTGCTGTGTCTGCTCAGTATCGATTGCAAATGGGCAGTGAGCAGCTTCCCACCCTCACACACCCACACTCGTGCAATCATCACCTCCTCGCCCCCCGACCCCCATCCTTGAATCTTTATACACACAACTCACTCAATTGCTGTGTCTGTTCAGCAGACGTTGCAAATGGGCAGTGAGCAGCTGCATACCCTAACACACCCGCATGCATGCATGCTAGCATTCAATCATCACCCCCTGCCCCCCCCCCCCCCACACACACACACACACACCCCACCTCCCCACTCAGCCCCTGCCCCCCCCACCCCCCACCCACCCACACCCACCCACCCACCCACCCCACCACCACCTCCCCACTCAGCCCCTGCCCCCCCACCCCCCCCACACACCCACCCACCACCCACCACACCCACCACCACCCACTCAGCCCCTGCCCTGAATCTCCAACCCATGGACTCACTGGATTACTGCGTCTGCTCAGCAGCGGTTGCATATCCTATCACACGTGCATGCATGCATTCAATTCCCCCCCCCCCCCCCCCCCCCCACACACACACACACCCTGGATCTCCATCTCATGAACTCACTTGCTTTCTGTGTCAACTCAGTAGCCGTTACCAAGGGGCAGTGAGAAACTGCATATCCTATCACACGTGCATGCATGCATTCAATCCCCCCCCCCCCCCACACACACACCCACACACCCACACAAACACCCTGAATCTCCATCTCATGGACTCACTGCTTTCTGTGTCAACTCAGCAGCGCTTGCAAATGGGCAGTGGGCAACTGCATATCCTATCACACGTGCATGCATGCATTCAATCCCCCCCCCCCCACCCACCCACCACCCACACACACACACCCTAATCTCCATCTCATGGACTCACTGCTTTCTGTGTCAACTCAGTAGCGGTTACCAAGGGGCAGTGAGAGCCTGCCTAATCTAACACACCCACACAAATGCAATCATCACCTCCTCGCCCCCCCATCCCCCTCCTTGAATTGTCATACATACAACTCACTCAATTGCTGTATCTGGTCAGTATCGATTGCAAATGGGCAGAGAGCAGCTGCCTACCCTAACACACCCGCATGCATGTATACAATCATCACCCCCTGCCCCCCCCCCCCCCCCCCCCCAAACCCGCCCCAACCCTGAATATCCATCTCATGGTCTCACTCATTTCTGTGTCAACTTAGTAGCGGTTACCAAGGGGCAGTGAGAAACTGCCGACCCTAACACACCCGCATGCATGTATGCAATCACCATCCCCTCAACCCACCAATCCTTAATATTAATAAATAAGAAATAATATAATATAATATAATATAATGAAATCAGGGGGGGGGGCAGAAAGACAGATTTTGGACCGCACCTTCGATATGGTGTCCGATTCAGATGGGAGTTGGAATTTATATAATTTTAATTATTTAATATACCATTCATATACACAACTCACTCAATTGCTGTGTCTGTTCAGCAGCACTTGCAAAGGGGCAGTGGGTAACTGCATATCCTAACACACCCGCATGAATGTATGCAATCACCATCCCCTCGACCCAACCACCCCTTAATATGAATAAATACAAAATAATATAATATAATATTATAAATTATTAATAATATAATATACCATTCAAATAAACAACTCACTCAATTGCTGCGCCCGTTCAGCAGCACTTGCAAAGGGGCAGCGACTCGATCTTTCCTCCTCCGCATTCACTGCACTACCATCGGGCTGCAACCATCGGTCCTGTCCACGGGGTTAGTTGATGTTTTGATGTGGGTCGGGTGGGGTGGGCTAGTATACAATACAAACATAAATAGTACGCCTTATTGTGAGGCATGAGGTTGAGGGAGCCAGCCTGTTCGCTTGCACTGGGGGCAACCACCAAATCTGGGGGCTATCCAGTAGTTGTGGAACAAGCTAGACTATTGTGTTGCCTCCTCCGCATTCACTGCGCTACCATCGGGGTGCAACCATCGGTCCTGTCCAAGGGGTGGGTTGATTTTTGATGTGGGTCGGGTGGGGTGGGCTAGTATACAATTCATACATACACATTTCGCCTTATTGTGAGGCGTGAGGTTGAGGGGGGCAGCTAGAATATTGTGTTACTTCCTCCACATGCACAGCACTACCATCGGGGTGCAGCCATCGGTGCTGTCCATGGGGTAGGTGGATGGTCTTGGCGTATGGGTAGGTGGATGGTTTTGGTGTATGGGTAGGTGGATGGTCTTGGCGTATGGGTAGGTGGATGGTCTTGGTGTATGGGTAGGTGGATGGTTTTGGTGTATGGGTAGGTGGATGGTCTAGGTGGATGGGTAGGTGTATGGTTATGGTGTATGGGTAGGTGGATGGTCTTGGTGTATGGGTAGGTAGATGGTTTTGTTGTATGGGTAGGTTGATGGTTTTGGTGTATGGGTAGGTGGATGGTTTTGGTGTATGGGTAGGTGGATGGTTTTGGTGTATGGGTAGGTGGATGGTTTTGGTGTATGGGTAGGTGGATGGTTTTGGTGTATAGGTAGGTGGGTGGTTTGTGTATGGGTAGGTGTATGGGTAGGTGGCTGTGTAGGTGGGTGGTTTTGTGGATCTTCTAACGTCGGTCCTGTTCATGTTAAGGAGGCAAACAATGCTATTACTGAGCATATTCTTTTTTATTATTATTAGTAGTAGTAGTAGTAGTAGTAGTAGTAGTAGTAGTAGTAGTAGTAGTAGTAGTAGTAGTAGTAGTAGTAGTAGTAGTAGCAGTATTAGTAGTAGTATTGTTATTATTATTATTATTATTATTATTATTATTATTATTATCATCATTATTATTATTATTATTATTATTATTATTATTATTATATTATTATTATTATCATTCTGAGATATATATTTATTTATTATGTAATTTTTATTTAAGATTTAACTGATGCTATAACTTTTTTTACCACAATACAACATCTGATGCATCAGGAGGTCCCCAAACCTTCATAATTTACATGCCGATCGATTTATTCAGAGGATGGGCCTTTGTTTACTACTGTCCATGGGGTAGGTGGATGGGTAGGTGGAGACTGGATAGGTTGGTGGATGGGTAGGTGGATGGTTTTGGTGGATGGGTAGGTGGATGGTCTTGGTGTATGGGTAGGTGGATGGTCTTGTTGTATGGGTAGGTGGATGGTTTTGGTGTATGGGTAGGTGGATGGTCCTGGTGTATGGGTAGGTGGATGGTCTTGGTGTATGGGTAGGTGGATGGTCTTGGTGGATGGGTAGGTTGATGGTTTTGGTGTATGGGTAGGTGGATGGTCTTGGTGTATAGGTAGGTGGATGGATTTGGTGTATGGGTAGGTGTATGGGTAGGTGGATGGTTTTGGTGTATAGGTAGGTGGGTGGTTTGTGTATGGGTAGGTGTATGGGTAGGTGGCTGTGTAGGTGGGTGGTTTTGTGGATCTTCTAACGTCGGTCCTGTTCATGTTAATGAGGCAAACAATGCTATTACTGAGCAAATTCTTTTTTATTATTATTATTATTATTATTATTATTTATTATTATTATTATTATTATTATTATTATTATTATTATTATTATCATTATCATTATGAGATATATATTTATTTATTATGTAATTATTATTTAAGATTTAACTGATGCTATAGCTTTTTTTACCACAATAAAACATCTGATGCATCAGGAGGTCCCCAGGCCTTCATAATTTACATGCCGATCGATTTATTCAGAGGATGGGCCTTTGTTTACTACTGTCCATGGGGTAGGTGGATGGGTAGGTGGGAACTGGATAGGTTGGTGGATGGGTAGTAGAGACTGTTTTCCCCACCGAATATAGCTTTCTTTACTTTTGATGCTGTTTTGGCCCCAATTGGTACTATAAAACCCCCCCTAAATATACGGCCCTAAAGGGCCCTAAAAAACTAGAACAAGCTAGAAGGACGCTGTCCCTGAAGGAGGCCTAAACCCATGAAGCTGCAATAAAACCCACTTTCTGAACTGAAAACAAATCCCTGATGTTTATGTGGATGGGTTTGTGGATGAGTAGGTGGATTGGTTGGTGGATGGTACCTTGGCCTGGGTAATGGATAAAGCAACAGAAGTTTGGTGACTTGAAAAGGAAAGAAATGTTTGTGGAAACAATAAAAGTAATAATGAAGACTCGCGGGGATGAATGTTTTTGGAAATAATAAAAATATGTAAAAAGAAAACTGAAGACTTGCCGGGATGAATGTTTCTGGAAATAAAAATAATGTATTTGAAAAAATGAAGACTTGCGTGGATGATTATTTTTGGAAATAATAAAATGTGTTTCAGTGTGTTTGAACAAAAAATGAAGACTCGCGGGAATGATTGTTTTTGGAAATAATAAATGTGTTAGAACAAAAAATGAAGACTCACGGGGATGAATGTTTTGGGAAATAATACAAATATATTTGAACAAAAAATGAAGACTCCCGGGGATGATTGTTTTGGAAAATAATAAAAATGTGTTTGAACAAAAAATGAAGAAAATTGCCGGGATTAATCCCTGCAACACTCTTTTGTTTTGAGTGACGTGTTGCAAACTGAGTTACCTAGTGTGGCTCCTGTGCGATGTGCTGGCGACACCCCCCCCCTGGGATCCACACTCCGCCCTATACTGTGCCAAGCCAAAATCCTGAAATTAGGCTTTTGGCTTTTGGCAACTGATCGACATGGCAACCGAATGGAGCGGACCGAAGCCAGTAAGTGATGAGACAGTTGGCTGATGAGTCCGGCTCCATGTGGCACAAACGGACAACGGGGTAACCCTGGGGGCACCTGCTCCCCAGAAGGGGGGACTTCGCCAAAAAGTATGATAACTACACCCCGAAAGTCAGTTCTTATGTGTTTAAAGCTTATGACTAGATATCTTTTCGACTGGTCCAACACATTCAGTCAAGGTATTTGAAAAACAGAACAACATATCAAGTCACCAGGGTGGTTTTCTGTGGCTGCACCCAGGTGTGCCCAGTGTGCCTTGGACTCAGAATGGAGCGCAGTGAAATAAAACCCCGAAAGGAAAATTATGTGATTGGTATTAAAACCATGATGACTCACCAGGATGAATTCTTGTGGTCGCTCCTAGCTGTGCTCCAACTCAGACACATAGAAATAAAACCCCGAAAGGAAAATTAAGTGATTGGTATTAAAACCATGATGACTCACCATGATGAATTCTTGTGGTCGCTCCTAGCTGTGCTCGAACTCAGGCACAGAGAAATAAAACCCTGGAAGGAAAATAATGTGTACAGTATAAAAATAATAATAAAATAATAAAATAATGAGTCGGTGTGAAAATAATGACAACATAATGTGTCAGTATAAAAACAAAAAATAATGTGTAAAGCTGTGTATGGTATGAAAATAAATAAATAATAATAAATAGTAAAATATTGCGTACGGTATTAAAAACATGATGACTAACCAGGATGAATTCCTGTGGTCGGTCCCAGTTGCGCTCTGACTCATGGAGCGCAGTAAAGGATATCCAAACGACCGTGTCTGCAAGCGAACACAAAGCCAAATTTGAAATTTGAAATTTGAATTTGAAATTGGTCCCAGTTGTGTGTTCCGACTCATGAAGCGCAGTAAAGACACGATATCCAGACGACTGTGTTTGCAAGCGCACACAAAGCCGATTGAGTCAGTGTTTTTAGTACACACGTTTATAAACGTTTATTCGCGAAATGACCCATCGTTTTCTCGGAGGAAATTGTCATGTAATTATGAAAGCCCTGGGAATCTGCAGACCTAAGAATCGGACCTGAAAGATAATTAATGTTTACTCTCAAAACCTAAAAAAGGAAAACACTGGATTCAGAGCTTGTGAGGTTTAGTCTGTGGGGAAATCTTGGTCTTTGTTTTAATGGTGCCGCAGGCGCCAATCTTGAGGAGGGTGCTGCTGCACTTAATGCAGCCTCTAGTTGTTTGTGATAGAGCCGATTGAGAGCTCATAAGGTTTGGTTTGTGCGGGGGAAAACTTGGTCTTGGTTTTGATGGTGCTGCAGGCGCCAGTCTTGAGGAGGGTGCTTCTGAAACTAATGCAGCCTCTAGTTATTTGTAATATAGCCGATTGAGAGCTTGTGAGGCTTGGTTAGTGGGGGAAAACCTTGGTCTTGTTCTGATGGTGCTGCAGCTTCCTCCTCTTCTTGAGGAGGAGGCTGCTGCAACTAAAGTAGCCTCTAGTTATTTGTGATGTAGCCGATTGTGAGCTTGTAAGGCTTGGTTTGTTGGGGGGAAATCTTGGTCTTGGTTTTGATGGCGCTTCAGACGCCAGTCTTGAGAAGGGTGCTGCTGCAACTAATGCAGGATCTATTTATTTGTGATATATATGATTGTGAGCTTGTGAGGTTTGGTTTGTGCAGGTAAAAACTTGGTCTTGGTTTCGTGGTGCTGCAGGCGCCAGTCTTTGAGAGGAGGGTGTGCTTCTTGCAACGTAATGCCAGCCTCTAGTTGTTTGTGATAGAGTGCGGCTTGATTGAAGAGCTAATAAGGTTTGGTTTTGTGCGGGAAAAACTTGGTCTTGGTGAGAGTTTTGATGGTGCTTCAGATGATAATCTTGAAAGGGTATGAATTAGGTTCCTGCTGCAACTAATGTAGCCTCCAGTTATTTGTAATGAAGCCGATTGTGAGCTTGTGAGGCTTGGTTAGTGGGGGAAATCTTGGTCTTGGTACGCGCTTAAGTGTGGTGAACTTCTTCAGATGACGATCTTGAGGAGGTGCTTCTGGCAACTAATGTAGCTCTAGTTATTGTGGTGTGATGTGAGCGATTGTGAGCTTGTGAGACTTGGTTAGTGGGTCAGTGGTAAAAACTTGGTCTTCTTTTGGTTTTAAATGGTGCTGCAGGCGCCAATTGAGGAGGGTCTGTTCGCAACTAATACAGCCTCTAGTTGTTTGTGGCTTAGAGCGATTGAGAGCTAATTAGTTTTGGTGTGTTAGTGGTGCGGGGAAAAACTTGGTCTTGCGTTTGAATGGTTGCTGCGAGGCCGCCAATCTTGAGAAGGGTGTGATTAGGTCCTGCTGCAACAAATGTAGCCTCTAGTTATTTTAATGTGGATGTCAGCAGCGATTGAGAGCTTTGGTAGAGGCTTGTGGTTTCGTGGGGGAAAAACCTTGTTCTTGTTTCGTGATGGTGCTGCAAGCCTCCTCCTGTTCTTTTGAGGAGAGGCTGCTGCCAACTAAAGTAGCCTCTAGTTATTTGTGATGTAGCCGATTGTGAGCTTGTAAGGCTTGGTTTGTTGTGGGGTGAGCAGGGGAAATTTGGTCTTGGTATTTGATGGCGCTGCAGATGACAACTTCTGGAGGAGAGTTACTGCTGCATTTAATGTGGGCCTTCTACTGTTGTTTGTGATAAAGCTGATTGTGAGCTTGTAAGGTCTTGGATTGTGACGGAAGTCCTATGTGAGCAGGGCAGTTGCAGTGAGTCACGCAGTTAGGGCAGAAGACCAAATGGCAGGTCGGCAGGCTAGCAGAATAGACGGCAGACAGACAAGCAAGCAAGCAGGAAGGCAGTTAGCAGTGCAGTTAGAAGGTAGGCCGGCAGACATGACAGCAGCAGCAGGTAGGCAGTTAGTAGTGCAGTTAGAAGGTAGACCGGCAGACAGACAAGTCAAGCAGAGCAGGAAGGCACGTTAGCAAGCAGTGCAAGTTAGAAGGTAGGCCGGCGACAGACGAGAGCAAGCAGTAAGTAGGCAGTTAGTAGTGGCAGTTATAAATAAGGTAGACCGACAGACAGACAAGCGCAAGCAGGAAGGCAGTTAGCAAGTGGCAGGTTTAAGAAGGTAGGCCGGCAGAGCAGACAAGCCAAGCAGTGAAGGCAGTTATCAGTGAGTTATAAGGTAGACACGGCAGACAAGACAAGCAGGCAGGCAGGCGGCAGGCGGCAGGCAAGCCAGGCAGGCGGCAGGTCTGCGTAAGGCAGGCAGCAGGCTAAGGCGGGCAGGCAGGCAGGCAGCAGAGGCAGGGCAGGCAGGCAGGCAGGCAGGGTAGGCAGGCAGGCAGGCAGGCAGGCCAGGCAGTGAAGAAAAACTAAAGCCGATTGAGATATATATAGATAAACAAGAATGCCCACTGGTTAACTTTGTAATCTCCAAGCTGGTAGCCTTGTGCCCTCAGTCGAGCGATGTACGTTGGGATAGAAGTGCTACAGGAAAAAGCATGGGTGGGGTGGGGTGGGGTGGGGGGGGGAGTAGTAGAATGTGCAGTTAGTGGCAGTATAGGAGTCACACATTGTTGTTGGCAGTGCACACTGCGGTTAGGGCCCGTTTGGGTGAGTGAGTGCAAGTGCGTATAGGAGCGCGTTTTGGTGTAGTGCAGTGCAGTGCGGTATATGGAGCATCAATTTGTGCAGTGCAGTGCAGTATATGAGCCCGTTTTGTGTAGTGCAGTGCAGTGCAGTATAGGAGCTCGTTTTGTGTAGTGCAGTGCTCATGTGTATGTGTACAGTAGCGAGCGTGAGGTTTTGTGTTTAGGGTGAGCTGTGGCAAGTGCAGTGCGATGCTCTGCAGTGCATGAGCACGTTTCGTCGTATGCGCCTGCGCAAGTGCAGTCCAGTTTGCAGATATAGATGAGCCACTTGTTCGCAGTCAGTGCAGGTTGCCAGTGCAGTGCGTGCGCTGTGCTTGGAGCAATTTTGCGCAGTGTCAGTGGCCTTAGTATCATGAGCCACGTTTTAGTGGCGCGTGTTGCAGTTTAGGACTCATGTGCTACGCAGTATTTTGAACATCTGGTTGGTGTGGAGTCAGTGCGGTTGTAGGTGGCTGACAGCATACAGGAGCACGTTTTGTTGTTAGTGCAGGTGCAGTGCAGTAGCAGGAAGCACGTTTTGTGTAGTGCAGTTTTGGTCAGTGTAGTCGACAGTGCCGAGCAGCTTATAGTTATCTGGAGCACGGTTTTGTGTAAGTCGCAGTATGCGACGTGCGCCTCGGTACTAGGAGGCACCCATTTTTGCGCAGTTGCAGTGCAGTATAGATTAGACACTATCTTTGTCGCAAGGTGCAGGTAGTATATAAATGCAGCACGTTTGTGAATAGGGCAGTTGGCAGTTTGCAGTATTGACACACCGTTCTGTGTAGTTGCAGTTTCAGTGCGAGACCAGGAGCCGCTTTTGTGTAGTGCAGCTGCAGTCTGCAGCTTGCAAGTACAGAGAGCATGTTTTGTTGTAGTGGCAGTTGGTAGTGCGAGTTGCCAGAGCAGTTTATGAGCACCGTTTTGTGAAAGTGCAAGTTGCAGTGCCGTTGCGATAGGCAGCCCACTTTTGACGCAAGTGCAGGTGCTCAGATTGCATAGGGGTACTTGATGATAGCACATTTGTTGCGGCAGCTGCAATATTATGGACGTCTCTTGCTCGTAGTGCAGTGCAGTGCAGTGCAGTGCAGTATTTGAACACGTTTTATGTAGTGCAGTGCATTGCTGTACAGGAGCACGTTTTGTGTAGTGCAGTTTAGTGCAGTTTCAGGAGCACTGTTTTGTATGTAGTGCACTGTTCTATAAGACGAGCCGTTTTTGGTTGCTCGCTAGTGGCACGTCGTGCAGCTGATCGAGTGGAGACGAGCACGCTTTGTGCTTATGTGCAGTTTGCAGGCCAGTTATGTATGAGCTACCGTTTTATGGTTGTACTAGTGAGCGTGCTCTTATTGATGCAGCTGCCAGGGTGCAGTGCAGTGCTAGGAGACACGTTTTTGTGCTAGTCCAAGCTCAGTGCAGATTTGGAGCACGTTTTTGTGTTAGTGCAGTGCAGTGCAGTATATGACACGTTTTGTGTAGTGCAGTGCAGTGCAGCTGCAGTGTAGGAGCACGTTGTTGTGATAGTGGCAAGCTGCGCCAGTGCAGTGCTAGTTTGTAGTAGAGCACGGTTTTACGTGTAGTTGCAGCTGCAGTGTGCAGTATATTCATGAGCGACGTTTTGTGTAAGTGCAGTGCAGGTGCAGGTATATGAGCACACGTCTTGTTAGTGCAGATGTCAGTGGCAGTGTAGGAGCACCGTTTTGTAGTTAGTGCCAAATGCAGTGCGATCTAGTATATAGGAGGGCCCGTTTGTGTAGTGCGCTGCAGGTGCAGTGTGATGAGCACGATTGGTAGTTGCAGTGCGTATTATGAGCAACGTTGTTGGTTGTAGTTGCAGTCAGTGCAGTCGACAGTCGCAGCTGTAGGAGCACAGGATTTTGTAGTGACAGGTAGCAGTGCGCTATAGGAGCACGTTTTTGTCGCCAGTGCAGGTGCAGTGCAGTATCAAGAGTAAGGACATCATTTTTGCGCAGCTGCAGTGCGACTAAATAGGGAGCACTGCATTTAGTTGTAGTTGCAGCTGCGTGTCAGAGTATTCGGAGACGATTTTGCTGCCCGAGTTGCAGTGCTAGCTGTGCAAGTTCTGCAGTGCAGTTGTCAAGGTGGGCTGCTGTGCTTATTATGAGTGAGTCACGTTTCTGTGATTTTGTAGCGCTATCGTGCCTTGCAGATTTAGCGAAGCATAGTGGGATTCAATGTACTTAGCTTCATGCCCTCTGCAGTGTAGTGCTAGTTTGCGAGGATCGTCCATTGTTTGTCATCTGGCAGTGAGCCTGTATAGGGCATAGTGCATATGCTGTTTCTTGCGTCGTGTACGTTCGGCGAGATTGCGTGAATCTTGTCGCCATCTTCTGGGCGTCACGTCCTCTTGTATAGGGGCATCTCTGTTATTTGCTTGTCAGTAGCAGTGCCAGTTCTTTGTTTGTCGCAATGCAGTCACAGTGGCGAGGACCTGCAAGTGGCGTGCCTAGTTTTTGTTTTAGTGATGCCGACATGCTAGTATACTACAGAATGCAGTGCTCACTCGCCCATGACAGGTTTTTGTTTCTAGCTACGGCATGTATCTGATGAATTAACGCTGGTGTGCAGTGCAGTGCAGAGAGGTTTTGTTGTTGTCTACATTTCTTGTGCTAGTCATGTTTTCATTCGGCTCGCAGTTGTCAGTGATCGATCTTTCTGTTGCGTGCATGTTACTGTAGTACATGATAGCATCGCCGTCTTGATGAGGGGGTAGCTGGGAGCGAGCATTTCTTATTTGGCGCATAAACAGTGCATTGCTAGATGGCATGATTTGTTTGTCGCATACAGTACCAAAATCAGTTTTACAGCTTAACAGCGCTGCCCACAATCTAGCGCTTTTGTTCCTGTTCGCTGAGCGGTTGCAGATGCAAGTACAACGTGCATGCATGCAGTGGCCTGTTGTGGACTGTGTACCAGTGCATGTTTTTGGTTTGTCCGCAATGCAGACAGCTTATCAATCAATTACAGTGCAGGTTTTTGTTTGTAGAGATGCGCTACAGCGCAGTCTGACGTGCAGTTTTTTGTTTGTCGACATTGTGGTACAGATGACGTAGTTTGCACGTTTATTGTTTGTCACCACGCGGAAGTAAAGTGCAGTGCAGTGCAGTTTTATGTTTGTGAGACGACACGGTCACATGCTTGATGTCCACTTGTGTGGACGTTTAGGCGTGCGTACCGCGCTGCCTCGCTGTCCTGAAATTGCGCATGGGCGGCGGAGAGACTGCGTGTATTCGAAGGGGCAATTCTGATATAGCTTCCCATTGTCGACTCCGTGGGTTAGCTGTTGCTCTGCTACATGCGCATGCTAGTATAAAGTCTCATGCGAATAGTGAGATACCGCGCTCCCCAGTTGCTTATTCGCATGGGTCTTAGTGGGCATAGTTTCGAGAGTGGCGCCCATAGATAGTGCACCTGCAAATTTGCCTTGACCCGCTACACGATGACGATGCTTTACCTCGTCAATCATATATGTTAGATCACTATTCTATTGTATGCTGTTTCTTGTATAGATAATGAAGGTTCGCAACACATAGTGACCTCGCGCTACGTGGCTACTCGGATTAATTATCGTACAGGTAGGTTTATTCACGGCTAGCGATTAATAACCAACTCCCCACTGCATCCACCGCTGGCACCCTTCCGCTATATCATGTTGGGCAAGTTCCTTTAGTCATTTGGCTACCCTTGGACATTTAAGCATAGCGTACATACACCTAATATATACATGCATACATATACATACTAATTTTACAGCATACATCATAACATACCGGCCACCCATACATACATACCTACATTATAACTACATACATAACATACATTTCGCAGCCAACCAGCATGATGACGAATGGCTGTGTGATTCCCTTTGAATCTGCCTCCTACATAAATGGGGTCTGGCATCAATCTTTCTACTCAGCACAGTTTAGAATGGGTTCCCGAATTAGGCTGGAACACGGAGACACAGATGAGGGCGGTGCACGATAGGCGACAACATCCCTCCGTTTCAAAGACACTGTCAAATGGTGTTGGGTTCAAAACGTTCTGGAGGCAGTGAAATGCCATATACGACTTGGTTTTGAGTGCCTTTTAATATATGATATTCTGCCTCCGCTACGATAGCTGTTTACAGATAAATGTGCACATCTAGGCGATGTCTATATGT